>OMNZ01076648.1:47863-73022 GCA_900303255.1 Lesueurigobius sanzi
TTTACGTAGTCACTTTAGGGAGAGTGAGGAGTGACACTGCAGACATTGATCTACAAATAAGTGAAAGAAGATAAGATAAGATAAGATAAGATGAGATGAGATGAGATGAGATGAGATGAGATGAGATAGTTCTTTATTGATCTCGCGATGAGAAATTAACTTGTTATAACAACTCTTAAGACAGGATCACACAGGGAGGTGCAAAAAGTCAGGAAAAGAAAAATGCCATCAAGAAGAAGTAAGTTTGCAAAAATAGGTAATAATAGTACTAGATAAAAAATAAAAAAAATTAAAATAAAATAAATGTCTCTTTGAAAAAACTCCAATCTCCAATTGAAAAAACTGTATAGACATTTCTTATGTACACTACATAAAAAATAAGATAGAACTCTAGTCAAAAACAGGATGTGCTATATGTGATATGTAAATATATGACTATGGATCCAAGTCCAAGAAATGATCTTGAGATAATGTGGATTTTGATTTAAGCAGGTAAGTTAAATGATCTGCCAATGGAACAAGTACTGTATTTTCCAGGCTATAAGTTGCACCAGCCAAATCGCATTTTTCGGGGGAAATTTATTTGACAAAATCCGAGACCAAGAACAGACATTTCATCTTGAAAGGCAAGTTATAATAATAACAATAGAATAGAAAACAACAGGCTGAATAGGTGTACGGTATGCTAACGTAACACACTGATGGTTATTCAGCTACACAAAGCATAAACAACAAACTGAATAGGTGTCTGGTATATTAACGTAGCATATTAATTCACATATAAGTCGCAGGACCAGCCAAACTATGAGAAAAAGTGTGACTTATATTCTGGAAAATACGGTATTTGTGCACTTAAAATAAGAAAACACATCTCATTGCACTTAAAATTACAAAATATATCTAAATGCACTTGAAATTTGACACTTTTTTATTATTTTGAGTGCACAATTGCTTGCTCCATTGACAGATCATTTTACTTACCTGCTCTTTCTAGATTTCTAGATCACTTTTTTCGGAACGTCAACTTGGGCTGCGCAGCAAGCAGTTCAGCATCATGTCTTCCCCTCTCAAACCCCCCACTGTCATGCCGCATCGCTAAGTTCATTTAGACCTCCGTCCCTGACTCATTTGTCATTTGGACTCGAGTCAGGAGTGCCTCTGGAGCACAACAATCAATTCTTTGACAGACACGTGCTGAATTGTAAAACACCATCTTCCCACACACCCCCCTCCTCAACGCTCTCCGAATCTCAAAATCAGTGCAGTATCCATTTTCTCCATTGGATTTAATTATGATTTGCAACATTTCTACTTCCTCCCACCACATGCTAAAATTTCACCACGGTGATGGGAAAATTACAAAGCGTGAGGTGGGAAGGGCGATTCCCTTGTCACGGTCTGTCTCTGCTTCGCTACTGCGCCATGTAACAAGTGTTATTAATATGTACTGTATATCTAAGTGGTACAGGGGATATTTAGAGAGCTACACGTGGGAGGGTGAGACGTTCGAATGAGTCCGTGTTCAGGAGAAGATAGCGCGATTTAGTTCATCTGTACAATTGTGCACATCTTTCTCTGTCCTCAGAGTCCACTCTTCTCACATCAGCCTTTGCGCACCTACTGTATATAGACTCCTGTTTCCAATCCATACAACTAGTGAACTTTACATTCAGTATGTGTCTACTTTTGTGCCTTTTCTGCTTATGTTCTTCCCCATGTAATTGAAACAAATGTGCTGCTCAAGAACAGAAACACCGCTGAACTAGAATACTGACATTAAAAGTATTAAATTTGATGTGAATTGTTCTGATTGGCATGTTATTGATACTGTTGTTACAGCTTTCACAGTGCATGCTGATTTCAGAGAGAAATCGCTGATAAAGGTTTATTCCCGAGTTCCCATACTGTTAGTGGAGCCCAAGAGACCATTTCAAACTCCCCAAACAGCAGTAGCGGGCTCCTGTGCTCTGCTTTCAATCACGCTGCTACAGAATTAGCAACAAGTTTACAGGCTGTGTCCTAATCAGAGGCGGCTAATGCTTACATCAACTCAGTTACATGTATATTTGAGGTACTTTGAGGAGTGACTATACTTCTTGGAGAATTAATTTCAATCAGTCAATTTATTTTGACTGTGTATCGCCCAACATCACAACAGGAGTCATCTCAAAGTCACAAACACACACACAAAAGGTCAAAAAAGAAATATCACACAGACGTTTGTACCTGTACTTGTAGACTATTTTTTTAAAGTATCAATACCCTTACTTGAGTGAAGCAATGGGACTCTTTCCACTTACATCATAGCAATAAGTCATTTTTATACTGTAAAGTAACATCACTCGGCTGCTCTACCACCTTTGGTCCCTGCATGAAAATACAAACACAAAACAGAAGAGCAAGTCTCGAGTCTCATTTCTCCCCTTCTATACATGCGCAACAATCAATGCCTGGATAACTGGCAGTGTTTAATGGCTCCGTGATGGAGTATTAAGTTCTCATAATTTTTTGTCAAATTCTATTACGAGCAAAATTCTGGAACAAAGGCTGCGGGAGAAATTATCCCCGTCAACACGAGTGCAGCGGCAAACCATTTAAAAAGCATTCATAGCTGTCGATATATTGATTTTACTTGAGGGGTTTTTAAGTGCCTTCTACGGCTATGGTGAGGTGCGCATCAGCAAAATATGAAAGCCCAATTAACTGCTAGAAATACTAAAAGAGTGAGCATTTTTGTTCTTCTATATTCAATACTCATCAGTTTTGCGGCAATCAAGCTAAGTGAGAGGGTTGTCAGGTTTTCAGAGGGCACCAAGCACAAAAAAGAAAAGCGCATTCAAAATAATGAATAAAAAAAATAAAATCTAAAATGAAGTACTTATAATATAACTTTTAACATAAAAAGTACCTATTTCAATGAGCCGCTAATGGTCATGTAGCAACTGAAGCAGCAGTGCAGAAATACAGTATGGAGAAGTGAGGAGTGGACAGAGACAGTGTGATGAGTAACATACACAGAGCTACGCAAACAAGCCAGCGGAACAACACTCTGCGGCCGACTTGCATGATCCATTAGGAACATCATCACCCTCGCTGACCCCACTGCGTCCCTCGGACATGGGCTAGAGTCAACACACCAGCATGATGATTACCGTCACTTTATGCCACCCATGATTCCCTTGGACATGCGTGTGTTCTTATAACACTGGACATCAGATAAAACAGTTCCCTCCTGGTCTGATCATTAGCATGTATCATAATAGCAAGTTTATAAACAAATGTTTTCCTCAATTCTTTCACTTTTAAAGTAAGTAATAAGAAATAGTACAAACAGTAACTCCAGAGGCATTTGAATAAATTCTACAAATTTTTTTTTTTTTTTTTGAATATGGAAGTTACAGAAAAAACATTGGTCATTATCAAGTTGTATTGGTTACATATATTTACATTATTTCAAGACAATTAAAACATAAAAATATACTGTGGGTACAAAACATAGAGTCAATGCTGCGTGTCCTGCCATCTACTGCGTGAGGTGAGTAACCTGCTCCCGTTGATTAGCATAAAGAGGGTATCACCCGGTCCGGAGTCTCTAAATATATCCCATTATGAATAATGTAGCTAAGGGTGGAGTGGAGCGGTCAATAATTAAGTGGATCCATTGGTGTGAGGAGACAGCACTCATTTACAGTGCAAAAGATAAGTGGGGCAAGAAGCTTACATATCACAGACAGAAATAACTGGCTCAAGGATATCACAAAAGCATTATTTTATAATTTACACTGCTGTAAATAACTGAAGATTAAATAAAAACAATTAAAAGTTATGTTGGATTACAGAAAAGTTGTTCAAGTTAAATTAGTGAGGCATACTGCAGATCATGTTAAATATATATAATATGTCTAAATAAAAGAAATTTTCTATTACACCTTAAAACTCTAGAAGTTAGGTACTAGCCTACGGCCATGCAGCTTGTTGATCATTTTATATAGTTGGTAAATTGAGTATGTGCTTGGAAAATATTGAAAATAATGCTTTATTCTTCTGCACACCTCTGGAACATTCAACAGTTTTGTTGTACACTCTTAGCAGGCAAAATTCTATATAAAATAAAAGGACTTATTTGTCATAAATTATATATTACCAGTCTCCAAACGTTTTCATTTATTGAAGTGAGATGATGGCACTAATGAGAAATAACACCTACACACACACACACACACACCTACACACACTCACACACACACACACACATACACAGTATAATGACACCAAGAGAGACAAGACTTACCTTGCTCCTGATTTGTCCTGATGTAGACACTTTTCGGATGAGTTTCTGGGGGCCTTCCTGCTCCGCGTCGCTGTCTGACGACTCGTCCGCAGCTCCGGAGCCGGCGGCGGTTCCCACCACATGGGCATGGATGCCCACGGAGGACGCAGGTCCTTTTTCGGGCTCCTGTCGTGGCGTGGGACAAACACATTCAGGATTAGTCCGGTCCCGATCCACATCGACTCCCTTCCGAGAGCTACACAGCGGCTGCGAGCCGACTGTCCTCGCTGTCATCTCCTCTCACTGCTCTGGTGATAAAGACGCTCGTGTTTTCTGGAGTGTGTGTGGGCTGCATAGAGGATGGTACATGTCGCTGATCGACACTGCCAAAGCAGAGTTTAAAAGAAAACCAACAGGTTCCTTTTAGTCCGGTGGAGATATGGCTCCAGTCCTGAACAGTCCACTCTGACTAGAGACCGCCTCATCTACTCCGTTCTCCCGTGGACATGTCCGTGGCATGGCAGACCCTAGTGGCTGCTTTACGCACACACCATGCGCTGCTTTGGCACAAAACAAACACACGGACAGTACAATTTCAAAGTGTGGTAAAATGTGCGTAAAATGCGCGTAAAAGCGCATGCCATATGCAAGGTAGTTACCGTTGGAAACACAATAGAACCAGTTTCATTGCAAAACACATTATGTGTTCTCAGGTCTAGAGCAAGATTGACAAATGTATATAAATGGCAATATCTAATGTTGCATTTCACCATCTCTGGGGCCAGAATTCGTGGGCTATTCCCGTGTCAAACTCTCAATGAACACCTATCCCATCCATTTAAAACTTGTGAGAATATTAGAGAGCACAAAATTACAGTGGTATCAATACAATATACTCAGCCTATCACTGTGAAGATGAAATTAAAAGCACAATGGTTGAAAATAGACAGATGACTCACACACTATCTGGCATTAGATTAGATCATAAGTGACTAAACTTTCATAATCAAAGTTAGGTTTATCAATCTTTTGCTAATTGTCACATATTTGGGCAACAAATTCCAAACTTCCAAATTTGCTTGGCTCTTTCCAATGTTATGAAGCCGATTTTAGTATTACTTTTAATTAAAGCCGAGTTGAATGGGCAAAACGGTTTGATGTATGCACAAATCTCGGCAGACTGAATGACAGGAAAAAGCGCGACTGGGATTAAGACAAGAGCAATGATTACAAAACTTTTAAAACACTTCTGTGGATAGACATATCTTGGGGGTTTATCAGGCAACAAAAGACATTGATGTGTGTGTTGGATCGTACTAACCAGTTCCTCCCAGACAGGGCTGCGAGTGTAGGGGTAGCCATCGTCCATAGTCCCAAACCTCAGTGTCCGCTCCGGGGAGGAAACAAAAGAATCTGGAGAAGGTCCCGAGCTGCTGGTGCTAGTTGGTGTAGTAATGTGCGAGCAGCCCGAGCGCGCTGGTTCCTCCGGTCTATGCGCACGGTGTACATGTAGCTACTCCCTGCGCTGTCCTCTCTACTACTACACCGCTCCGCTCTCCCTTTCGCGCCCTCCTCTCCGCGGCCGTATCATTCTCCACGTGACAGACGTCAAATTCGTTAAATAGCATTTCCCATGGCTTAGAGCACAGCGCACTATGCAGCACGATTCAAAGTTCCAATGCAAAAAATAGATGTATTTATACATGCATATTAAATAAATAAATAACGGAATTGTTCTTTGCTTTGAGAATGTCCCCCCCTAGACAACGCTGTTTTAATGATGACTGAAGTCCTGGCAGTATAGCGTTTTAAAACTACATGACCTATTTCCATGATACTGACAGTTGTCTTAATTTGGAAGTGTTTTAGCTGTCATTTAACGTACATCAAATGATTCCCCATCGTCTTGTGGATAGACTTTCCCTTGAGTCCGGAACCTTTGTAATTATCCGCACGGGAAGACATATGCGACGCACCCAAAGTCCCTCAACTATTATGTTCCGACTTTGACAACATGAGCTGACCGTGGATGACATAAGACTGGCCTAACGTCAGCTAAAACAAATAATTACTAGCTTTTATATCGCGCCAGACGCATGGCTCTGGGATAACTAAAGCATGCAGCGTCACATATTGTCCCGGGGAACAGCTGCGGCTGTGGCAGCGAGAAGAATGAGGAATATTTTGGGATCTGTCGCAGGCAGCTGGATGTGGAAAACTCGAGAGGTCAAACTTATCAACACATCCTCAGGTATTAGCTCCACTTTAACTATTTGGTAATACACTAGGACCTGTTTTACTGATCACATGATCAAAGAGCTCACCTAATGTTGTACCAGCGAATAATAAGCAATCATTAGATGTGTTATAATAGTGTAATACAGCATAGATCGCAATACTGAGCGTAGCCCTTACACAATGTAGATTATCATGGATTTGATGTTCAAGCAATTTCCTAGGTAGCCTATAAAGTAAAATAAATAAATATATATATATATATATATATATATATATATATATATATATATATACAGTATATAATTGAAATAACTGACAACATTTCCAATATTTCTTATGTTTATTTTGCTGAATATTTCAACACAATCAAAGTAGGTTCTCAGTTGTACAGGACTGGAGTTGTCCATCGTAGGCTAAGACTCTTCAGTCTTCATCTGTACTCTGTAGTTGAAACGTCCCACACTTCAACTACAAAGACTGGAGAATCTTTGCTTACGACAATCAAAGAGTATTAGCAAAAACATTTTCACCAGGCTATAAAACTAAATGATTTGGTTTTTTTTCAGGTGATACTGTGACGATAGGAGACATATCGTACAAATTAAAAACTCCACAGAACCCAGAGCTTGTCCCTGTCAACCACAGTAAGTTATTTTAGTGCCGTTTTATTTGTCCATTCATCATGTGTATTAGGGCTGCACAATATATCGCAAAAAATATTCGGTGATGCAATATCCATATCGCAAGGAGCCTCAAAATATCGCAAGTCTTTCATCTGATTGAGATTTTTTACATTTTTGCCGACACTCTCTGAAAGCAAACATGCATCGAAATTACAAATGTGTAGAAGTTCACAGTTCAGTTATAACTTTCCTAATTTAGTGAATTTTTTGGCCATGGTTTGATTCTGATTTAGTGTTTTTGGAGACTTCGTTTGACACAATTTGCTAAAAAAGACATCGCAACGGTTTATCTAAGTATCACAATAATATCGTTATCGCGACTTTGCAAGTTTTTTCAATATCATGCAGCCCTAATGTGTATTGTGTATTTATTAGAAACAAATGGTCATGTTCTGTGTGTTAGTTTCAGACTCACTTCCACAGACTGTTGCCCAGCATTTACGTTGGATCATGCAGAAAGATTTACTGGGTCAGGATATGTTTCTGATCGGCCCGCCTGGACCCCTAAGACGCTCCATAGCCATGCAATACTTGGTGGGTGGTGATGAATAATTTTGACAATATTTCCTTTAGGCTTTACTTGATAAACATTTTGCATCTAGACTCTATGAGTAAAAAAGAGAAACATCAATTATCTTTCTGGCTAGGAGCTGACTAAGCGTGAAGTAGAATATGTGGCGCTGTCCAGGGACACAACAGAGACTGATCTGAAACAAAGAAGAGAGATCCGCTCAGGGACGGCCTTCTACATCGACCAGGTAAATAGCACGTATCGCACAGCAGCACCATGAGCAGCACACACAGGATGTTGTTCTTATTACCACACTTATGCTACCTTCACGGCAGCATACTTTTTGATTGTCTGGAGGTCTACAGTTTTGAGCTAAGATAGATAAGTCAAAGTCAAATAATTTTATTATATAGCACATTTCAACAAACCATAACAGTTGCATCAAAGTGCTTTACAATACAATTAAAGTATTGGGGACAGCAAAAAAAAGAATAACCAAGAAAATATATCTACACATATACACATATACTGTACATACACATAAACAAATATTAGTTAGCATTTCAGCATTTTCATTCAGCTCGGTCCCATGCTTCAATCGGATCAATCAAGTCTTACTACACCCCCACAGTCTTTTGACTCCTTATATAAGGTAGCTATGACAACCAGTCCCTCATTATCTGGTCTGGACTCTCTGAGGAAAACTTTCTGTTCTCTGCTTATCTTTGAAAAATAAAGACATCACCACTGTCACTGACATTTCTTGACACTATACAAATCTGCAGTTGTTCTTTGGGTGGCTGGCAGCGGTTACGCCGGTTAGCACTCTCGCCTCACAGCAAGAAAGTCGAGGGTTTGAACACGGACGGAGTGGGGAGTTTTGCATGTTCTCCCTGTGTCTGTCCGGGTTTCCTTTGTGTACTATGGTTTCTCCCCAGAGAACTCCCCTGAAAAATGAATTATCACCCAGAGAACTCCCCTGTAAAAGAGATTATGAAATCCCAGCAGGATAAATATTTTAAAAGTGCACTTAGTTAATACTGTACATAATGTAGTTTATGAGTATTTATGCACTGAAAGGCATCACAGCTCCAACAAACACCAGAAACGATCATTCTAGTGACAGTCAGGTGTCACATAGAAGCAGTTAAACAATCAATAAGGGAACATTTGATTAGGACGAGCTCTAAGCAGTCCTCTCATTGCTCACTCCTACACATGAAGAATGAGATTTTTTATCTGTGTTGCTTTTAGGCACTAAAAAGAACCTGTTTCTATGCTTGTTTGCTTTTTCTTTAATTAACAAGAACTTTTAAATATGCAGATTATTATTATTATTATTTCAGGTTACTAATGATTGGCTCATATAAAAAAACATAGCTATTTCTGTGGTTAACAGCAACAGCATTTCACGCATCCCTTATGCATTTGATTATAGATGTAAGTACCTTACCTGCAAGGACAGCTAAGAAATCTCACTAGCACCCTGAGGCTCATCTTCCTCCCACCTTCTCCAGGAGGAATTTGTTTCTATGGTAACCGTTCATGGGTATAGCTTTATTGATACACTGGTAGGTGTGAGTAGAGGATATGTACTTTCATTATAAACAGAACCCTCAATGTTACGGACTGGGTGTCAAGACAAATAATAACGAACAATTGGCACTCGTTTGACTTCTGTTGCCATGCTGTTGTGAGGCTGTGACATCACCTACATAACTTTTATAAGTTTAGGACTAGATGTCATGAATATGTTGATCAAAGATTTTGTCTTGTTTTTTGGGTTTGTGCCTTTAAAGAATGCTCATAATGTGTCTTCACAGTAAAAAGAGTGTGTCATCATGAGAAATCCACTTGTGCTTTATATGTAGAGCACTCTATTCCTTCGGGCTCTGTGCTGATTTGCAGTCCTATATTCAGAAGGTGGTCCCTGTCCTCTCTTCTTATCCCTTTGCGGTACTTATAATAGTGTCCAATTTGTGCCTATTTGGCTCTTTGTTCTTGCCCTTTTCAATGACCACATAAACATCCTAAAGCTCTGCCCCCTACATAGATATAATCCCTGTTATCTTTTTGACATCGGCAATTATACCTCTCCCCGACTTAGCTCTTATGTAACCAGTAACCTGGAGACTCCACGGCAGGAGTAGTAATAAAAGAGCTTGCAACCTCCACCAGAGTAGAAAATAAACCAAACAAACAAACTTATTTTTTTGTCCAATTTGTGTATTTGTCATGATTCACCAACATTCATTAGCTTTTTCATTTCATTAGCTGCAATGTAAGACTAGATTTGCAATTAAGCTTATACGATAAGCTTAAGCTTAATCCTTACAAAGACAGACGTTTTGTTTTTAGATCATCACATTACATTACCTAACTTGCAGTCCTTACAATTTGCTATTTTTTGGCATTTAAAATTGCAATGCAATATTGTGCAGATCTATCCTTTTTTGAGATGCAAATGGAGTTATTTTTAAATCGTAAACGGCAGTAAAACAACCAGACAATCTATGCTTTGTTTCACTTGGGACTGTTTCACTCAGAACACATGGCCTCAGTGTGGTCCCCCATTCACTCTACGCCTGCGTCACTCAGATTCTTTGAACAATTATCTGATTACAGTGTTGTAGCCGAAAACGGATCACGGATTAAAAATAGAACATCTGTTTCTCACTACAGTTTTATGGCTGCGCTTCCCACACAACCTGGCACATATTTACATGTTAACCTAATTACATGGTCACTCGCTCGGTGGTACACCCAGACAGCTAAAGTTTCCTGCCTCTTGACGTCACATGTTCCTTTTCTGTAGAAGACTGTGTCAAAACAAGAGCTAAATAAATGTTTCAGTCTATATTTAAATTGGAAAGAATGAATGCTTGCCTAAAGTAGTTAAGAGGAATTACGGAGGATGCTGAACACAATATTCTGAGGACATCCTCAGGAAAAGCGTTACTGGCTGCTACTTACTGGCGCTTTGTACAGCTAAAGAACTTTGTACTCATTTAAATACTGGGAGTGGTTTGCTAATTTTTAGTCATCATGTGTTTTTGTTTTAGGCTGTGTTAGTAAAATATATGTAAATCCCTATCAGATGGAAGCCTCAGAAGTTATCACATAGGCCTAACCTAATATTGCAATATCAATAATCTGTCAATATTGTGCTGCTCTTGCTCTTACCCAATCAATAAGTTTTCATTCACAGATACAGTTGTGCTCAAAAGTTTACATACACTGACAGAATGTATGTAAACTTATGCATTTCATAGAATATGAATGATAACATAAGAACTTTTATTTCACTCACGGTTAGTGGTAGCGTGAAGCCATTAATTGTCAGTAAAACCTGTTTCTATACGCTTTTCAACTAGAAATTAGCCAAATGTCTCTGATCAAAAGTTTACATATTGTGCATCTTGAAACAAGCATAATTTTATTTCAGAGAGTCCAATTTTGTCAGAGACTCCTGTATTTCAGCTGAAGTGAGTTTTTCTTTGCTCCTGAACAATTTTCTTGGCAGTTGTTGAAGGTCATGTAAACTTTATGGGACATTCGAGTAGCTTCTGTTTCATTTCGTTTCGCATAACCACTAACCATGAGTGAAAACAAAGATTTTTGTGTTATCATTAATATTCTATGAAAAATGGCCAAAAGATTAAAAGGGTATGTAAAGTTTTGAGCACAACTGTATGTTTTGGTTAACAATTGCCATAAATGTACTGTTGTATTGATTTTGATTCCCGATCTCTGTCTCCAGTGTGCCGTTCGAGCAGCGACCCAGGGCCGTGTGCTGGTGCTGGAGGGGCTGGAAAAGGCAGAGAGGAACGTACTGCCGGTGCTCAACAACCTGCTGGAAAACCGAGAGATGCAGCTGGAAGACGGACGCTTCCTCATGTCGTCTGAACGCTACGACAAACTACTACAAGTCAGTACCGCAGATATATACATTTTCTAGCGTGTAATAACAAAACCTGCAATGTCACTTAGTAGTTATCTTATTTTATTTTTTTTTTACCCAGTGTACATAAGAGATGTCTTTATACAGTTTATACAGTTTCTTTTGTATTGATGAATGCTAAGAGACACTTTAATCTGCAATAACTTCCTCATCAACCAGAGATTAAGCTATGATTTAGTTGTGTTTATCTCCTGAAAACTGCTCACCCCTCCTACAGTTTATTAAATGTTAGGTGTTGGGAAAAATATGCAGCTATCATTGGTATTACAGGTTGCAATAAAGTAATAGTTGCAGTAACGCTTTAAATAGAGTGTAAAATATATATTGTTTATGGTTTTTGGTCATTCAGGAGCATACCAAAGAGGAGCTGGACAGCTGGAAGATTGTCCGTGTGAGCGAGGACTTCCGGGTCATCGCTCTGGGTATTCCTGTTCCCAAGTACAAGGGCAATCCACTGGACCCGCCCCTTCGCTCTCGCTTTCAAGCCCGAGACATTTATTACCTGCCCTTTAAGGTTAGACCACAGAAGAGTTGTAAAAAGTAAATGCTTAAATTGCTGTAATACATGCAGGTAAATCAAACTACTACATGTTAAGTTTCCTGAAAATTTGAGGCTTATTTGACATTTGTAGGACAATAATAAATATTTTTAAACATTTTAGGACCAGTTGGAGTTGTTGTACACCGCTGGGCCAAACATTGGTGCAGAAAGGTAATTTCTGAGTTGGCTGTATTTTCTTGTCATTGCAAGTTGCTGCTTTTCAACCTTCCCCTTGTTATTTCAGGGTGTCCCAATTGCTGTCATTAGCCACTACACTTTGCTCCCAGGAATCCTCTGGGCTGGGCCTCCCTGACTTTCCCGTAGACAACCTGCCTTCAGCCCTCCAAGTGCTTGTATGAAGCCCAACACTATAACAAATATTTACTTGAAACATGTCGTGGCTTTCTGTCAAACTGTTGTCCTTTTTTTTGTAGAATGTGTTTCCAATGTTGTCGTCGCAGCAACTCGTGCAAAGACTGTACCCTTACAAAAGCATCTTGGGCAAGGAAGGGTGCACCGCTGTGGAGAATGTCCTTAGTGTAAGACAGAAAATGTGTCAAGATATAACTCTGCTTTCATGTGGATACTAACATGGTGGGCTCTTTTTGTTTTTAGAGATTTGAGCTCCTGGATAGTCGGCAGCAGCAAGTGCCTACATGTGTTCTGAACGTGTCGGCTACACGTACAGAGGATACAAAGGACCATGCAAATGTGACTTTAGATGTTGCTGGAAAAGAAGTCGCATTCCAGGTACAGAAAAACTTTGCCGTAAGGAAAAAATAACATTGTTTTCTTTAGCCTAAGCAATGCATTAGTCAGAGTGGTTCCCTGTACTCTCATGGTAGGCCACACACCAACAAACTGAACATTATATTATTAGCTTATCACTGTGGGATGCTGGCAAATGTCTGAGCACGGAATGCCTTTCACAACTTACACTTGTGTTTCTTTGTGTGAATGAGTCACAGCGTGGGTTTGAGAGATTAGCCATTGTTCTAATAAGCCCATCTAAACAAACGAATGAGATGACTTAATCAGTGATTTATCTCTACTGTAACTGATAAATGGGACAAATGACGGACATTCTGCAGAGAGCGGTACTGCAGTGCCTCCAGTGGTTTTGACACGTAGTCAGGGCAGAAGGAAATGAAAGAACTTTGAACCATGAGACAGAGGGACGACGACCACTTGGGAGGCTAAGGAACAAGTGTAGAAAGGTTTTGGAAGAAGATTTGGCCAGACATCATTAAGGAGCTGGCATTTGTTTTGTGTTTGTACCGACCTCTGAGACGACTCCTGTTGTGATATTGGGCGTTACAAAAACAAATTGCTTGATTGATTGATGGCGAAGGATTGAGGAGCATGGAGAAGAGCCATTGCACGTCCAACACTATTGTTGTCTTTCTGAATGCATCAGCTGTTAAAAAAATTGTGGAAGAAAACAATGGCACCGATCGCTCCCATTATCACTTGTTATCTGTCGTGCTTTTGCAAGTTATTTCTATGCTCAAACCCAAAAGTCTTCCATTTCAGAGGTGAAAGAGTCTCTTTTAGTGAGCAAAGTGAATGTGGTCAGCGTCTTGAAATCTTACAAAATCTCCTGCCTTCTATACATGGGGAATAGCATTTTCACACACTGTTGTAAAATCATGGAGCTCATTTGCTTTTGGCTTTGCTTTGTAGTTACAGTCAGGCACGAACGAGCCGCGTCAGCTCAGCAGTCGTCCGTTCTTCGTCCGAACACGCAGCCAGTCCCAGCTGATCGCGGAGATGATGCAGTCACACATGGTCAAGGATATCTGCCTCATTGGTGCTAAGGTTCTTACCCTGTCACATCCAGATTGTGCCTCTCATGTTTATTCTCCATACAAGTACAGTCAAGATTGCTTTGTTTCTTTCAGGGATGTGGCAAGTCGGCGATCGCCAGAGAGTTTGCAGAAATGCTGGGATACAGCATTGAGCCAGTCATGCTTTACCAGGTAATCAATAAAGCCCACGGTTTAGCAGTTTATTCACGTGAAAATTCATATTGTTTGCTGTGTAGCCGTGCAATAAAAGTGAAAAGTGGAGCTACCAGGGAAAAAGGCACTTTGTTTTATTGTGGGTCACACCTCATATTATATTAATGATGTGATGCCTCTGGCCATCTGTTCATCTTTGGGCCAACATTGTGAAAAAGCAATTGCCAGCATTTTAATTTTCTTTTTTTCAGATTATTTCAGTAATTTTTATCCTTTTGTGTGGCCCTTTACTCGGCAATACAGTAAAACATAGCAACACATGGTGATAAGCGTTAACAAGGGACAATGCATTTTTCTGCCTTGTTCTCATAATATTATCAAGAAAATACATACAATTAAAAACTGTAGTAATCTGTATCTTACTGTAGTAATAAAGAGTGGTGATTTACAGTTTTTACAAAGGATGAAGGTTGAGTTCAGGTTTATGACTAATCATAATGAAATAAATTAGCTCTGTTTCTTGTTTACATGTAATTAGCATAAATACCATGTTATTACACTTTTCATTTCCATCCTATTCCCATGCTGCTATCGCTTATACATGTATCTAATGCCACAAGGGTCTTTTTCTTTTAGTATTTCTAATTATTATCTAATTTTGGTGGGTTTAGTTTTACTCTGTGCAATGCTATCTTCTTCATAGAGGAGTTTTTTTTAATTTATATGCAATATTTTGATTCACAAAAAGCCCACTCCTTTTTTCCTTTTTTCTTTCGACCACAACTGCGAAGAAAATGAAAAGTGAACAGCTCCAATCATTCCGGTGCTGTGTGTGATTGTGAGGAATGCTGTCATTTGGGTTGTGATCGCACAGGAAGCGGGTGTGCATAAGCCATATGTATTTATGCATCATGCTCAAGTTATTTTTAGCCCGCTGAGGTTAGGGGGCGACCGGTCTTGCGCTGTGGGGAATGTAGAATGAATCCGCTGTAGTTTACTTTGTCGACTAGGGCCGCGCACATAATCAATATCGAATCGGCATCGGCATCGCCATTTTAAACCCGCAATAACCAAACCGCAAACGTCTGAGGTTTTTCTTTTTTTCTATCTGTTCCTGTCATAAACTCATCGAGTGGTGATGCAGCGTTTTTATGAAGAACTGATTTGAGACTATTTTACTTTTTCTCTATTATTAATGTTGTGCAGCACAAAGCTGAAATATAATAAATGAGGACAGTGATGTATGACCGCAGTTTTAGAAGTATATTTTACTGACAATACTTGCATGAAAAATATATTGCATGAATATACTGTGTGTATTTATGCTATTTTTCATGCAATTGAGTATTCATATTTTTATTTATTTTGTTCGTTTGAGCAGCATATCAACAGACAAGCTACAGAAAAGACAGAAAGAGAATACAGTGTTGATGCTCAAAAGGAGTACCATATTTTCCGGACTATAAGTCGCACTGGAGTATAAGTCGCACCAGCCAAAAAATGCACAATGAAGACGAAAAAAACACAAGTCGTACTGGTGTATAAGCCGTATTTTTTGGAGGAAAATTATTTTACAAAATCTGAACAGAATGAGACAAGAACATTATTTCTTTTAATTTAGTATCTGTTAGATCTACTAGGCACTTCTACTAGTCTACTAGTTACTGTCCTGGTCTTGTCTGGGTCTGTCTTGAAAGGCAAGGTATAATAATAACAATAGAATGGAGAACAACAGGCTGAATCTGTAATTCGCCATTTATGCTCGTATTGTGTTAAATTACTCTTTACTCTCTTGATCTTATTCTATTTTTATGCATGCCATATAGCTCTAGAATGTTTTGTATCCTTTTTTTCCATAGTTTATTATTTATCATTATTACAAGTTTATGTTTCATGTTGCACGAGTACACCAAAGAAAATTCCTAGTCTGTGAAACCTTCATTGATAATGGCAATAAATTCTATTCTGATTCTGATTCTGAATATGTGTGCGGTATGTAAACGTAACATATTAACAGTTATTCAGATAACTACAGCATAAAGACCCGAATCAGTGTGATAGTAACGGACATGTGTAATTATATATTTTAATACATAAGTCGCAGGGCCAGCCAAACTATGAGAAAAAGTGTGATTTATAGTCCGGAAAATACGGTAGATAGAAGTTCAATGAACTTGTGAGGAACCTACCCCTCAATATTATGATAATATTAAAATTGTAAATTGAAACGCAATCATCATTTCTGTCTGAAATATCGCATTTAGTTTGTTTGACAAAATGGTGCTGCCCTATTGTCAATGCTCAATCACCCAATTTTGGGCCTGACATGGAACCCCAGCATTGGCTTTCATAAAATAAGAAAAGTGAGATTGATTTTTTTGTTTAGTTTTGATTGCTAAATGATTTTATAATCACAAAAGTTTATGTCATGCTAGGATATGACCGCTCGGGACCTACTCCAGCAGAGGTTCACTCTTCCCAACGGAGACACGGCTTGGAGGCCATCTCCTCTTGTCACTGCTGCCATGGAGGGCAAGCTACTGCTGCTAGACGGAGTACACCGGGTTAATTTAGGAACTCTGGCTGTTTTATCAAGGTACAGTATAATGTTGTTCCCATACGACTCATCTGCATACCTGACTGTTGCTTTCATTTTCTAAGTTACTAATCTTGTGGTCTATTACTTCTCTCTGTGCTGGGTTCAAGGTTACTACATGACAGAGAGTTGGACCTGTACGATGGAACCAGACTGCTAAGATGGGATAGATACCAAGTATTAAAAGAAGAACTGCAATTTACTGACCAACAAATGCAAAACAGGTATTATACACATGTATGCATGGCACAGTTGAACATATAGTTGAACAAAAATGGCACCACAGACAACAGAACAAAGAAAATGCATTGGCAACGTAATAAAGTATGAAGTAAGTAAAGAAACATCACATTACCAGCCTTATATTTGACAACAAAGAACAATGGTCAAACAAATACTTTATATAAAATTATCTTTCTTTCAATCATAAGTGTCCTAAAATGTGTCGTTGTCTAGTCTATTTTTGCACACAGATAGTAGAGTATTTGTATATTTACAAGCACATGTGAAAACCACCTTAGTCGGCAGGAAGGATGTTTGTGGTGGGGCGTCTGGGCTGAAATAAACCTACTTCCTCTTCCTCTAGTCTGTGGCTCAGGCAAAATGTATGCCGGCCAGAATTAAGATATGCTCTTCAAGGGTCTTCGATTGGGCCGGCTTAAACGATGCCGGTATATAGTATTGGAAACGAAATTAAGGTACTACTGACAAATATTTTTCATTTAGAGAACAAAATTTTGATGCCTGGTGATGGCACTAAAGAAAGTTACTTGTTTGTTCCAGCTCAAATCAATCTTAAAAAAATATATAAATTAACATTGTCTATGTTATTGTATAGGTGTTGTTCAGGTGCCTGTATCATTAACAAAGTATTGTACTTAAAAATGTGAATGGTACCCAGCGCTTGTCTCATATTATGGGAAAGAGCATGTTGCCAGGTAACAACAAAGTGTTATGTAATTTTTACATGTGTGTGGGGGTAAGTCGACAACTGCTTCTAATTTTACTCCTGTACAAGATACAAGCGATTACTCATTCACTATAATTAAGATTAGAACATTATGATTGTGATTGTATCTCTATATTCACCTGAACAATGAACTTTCATTTGAAATCAATTAGTGAAATACTGTCATCATTTTTCTTTTTGTAGAATAATTTTGTACATAGCAGGTTAAGCTCCACTAAATCTCGCTATATTAGGTGACGCAATATCCATGTTGCAAGAAGTCACAATAAATTTCCAAATGACTCTGACTGAGATTGATACTTTTTTGTTGCTAGCAAACACAGCCAAAACAAAAACACTCAGTTTTGGTCATGATTTATTTCCATTTTAGATCAACTGTTTTGTCATGTGTCATTATGTTAAAACAAGACTTAAAAAATACTAAATCAGGCCCTAAACAATCCTTAAACATTTGACCGTCCATTTTTGTAATGGAATTTTGGTCAGAGTTCAATGATTTTGTGATGTATTGTGGCTTCTTGCAACATTGCATCACCTGAATTAGTTTGAAAATATATCGTGCAGCCCTTAGCCGTAGTGCAAATGAATTATCCAATGACACCTCAGTGATGTTTCTTGAAAATAGAGTGAAATGGAAGACGTGCTGTAATATTAGCTCATGCTGCCCACGTTAGAGTAAATATATCGTGGCACATGTGGGTGTTTCTGTGGAGTGATAGAAACAGACTCCGCTGTCCTTTCGAATCACAAGATTACACGGCCAGCTGTCAGAAGACACGCTCGAGTGCCTGACATGGATTTGTTTGGACACACACACACACACACACACACACACACAGACATACACCACAGGCACCACGGGCACCTGCACTTCACACCTCTTTACATGTAACAGATTTGGTGTCTTAATTCTTCCCCTCGCTGATGAACTCCTGCCCTTACCCTGCGTGCATGTTTCATTCCCAGGTCGATCTTCCCCATACATCCCTCTTTCCGGGTGCTGGCCCTGGCAGAGCCGCCGGTGGTTGGTGCCAGTGGTAGCAACAGCAAAGGTCAGCAGTGGTTGGGACCAGAACTGCTTACAATGTTCCTCTACCACACTGTCACCCCGATGAGCAAGGCAGAAGAGATGGCGCTCGTAGAGGGGCTGGTAAGCACGTTAGTACACAGACTACACACTGGGCCAAACCGAGGCTGCTTTCCTTGATCGTCTTTTCAGGCAGATAATACACAGCACACAGCAATAAAGTAGATCAATCTTAGCAATTCAAATGAAAATCAAACCATGTTGACATTACATTTTATTTGTTATGAATTTACCTTGAAAAACTACGGGGAAACTAGCCTTTTTTGATACAGAAATAGTTCCTTGCCTGTCTCAAACTCAAGTCACTTAGATGCTTCTGTGTATTTTATTTTACCTTTATAGTTTCGGTTGCTTCTTCTGCTGCCTTCCTCAGAAGTAGAAGAAGATGACACTTCTAAGGAAGGCAGCAGAAGAGGCAGCCGAAACTGTAAAGGTAAAATAAAATACACAGGTCTGCATTGCAAAAAGTTAAAATTTGCTTGAATTCAGAATATTTTACCTTATTCTGACTAATTTTGACTTACCAAGTAAAATTATCTGCCAATGAAACAAGTATTTTTCCACTTACCATAAGAAAAAGCATATCATTTCAAGTACATTTAGATTTATTATCTCATTTTAAGCACAAGAAGTTGCTTTTTCTTATATTAAGTGCAAAAATTCTTGCCCCATTGGCAGATAACGTTACTTGGTAAGTCAATATTACTCAAAATAAAGTCAAATACTCTGAATTCAAGCACATTTAACTCATCTAGAGATCACTTTTAGCAGTGTGACTATAAGAAAAGAACCTAGCATCGTTACTAGAAGACCTTATGAACCCAATCGGACAGGTCCAGTCACTTAGACATTTGGTTCTCTCCGTAAGCTGAACCATTTTGATGTGACATAACAGTTATATATTTACTTTCCCACTATATCCCTTAGTGAACTGTCTTTTGAATAATATTTGCAAATGTTAATTATGCTTTTTTTTTTTCTTGCTTCTTTTCCCAGGCGCCCAATGTATTGAAGGAGGCCGTGGAGCAGCTCCTGCACCTCACCCACGGCCTCCGCGGCACACGTGACCCGACAGTGAGTGCGCGGATATGCCGGCGCTGAGCAATACGTTTCTGCATGTTGAATCCGTCTAATTAATTTATGCCTGGTATTTGTCCACAGGCGCAGTCTCTGGCCTCTTCGCTCTCCACTCGACAGCTGCTGAGGATCTGCCGCCGTCTCTCCCAGTATCCCGAGGAGAGGATTGCTCATGCAGTCAACAAGGCCTGTCTCTCCAGGTACGCGAGGGGTCAGAATTGTTTGTGTTAGTCATAGATTTGTAAGTTCAAGACCCTCATTTATTTAGACACTTGTATATTAAAAAATCAGTTTATAGTTTTGTTTATGAATCAGTAGTACTCAATGCATCAATGCCTTTCTTTAGGTTTTTACCCAGTCTTGCACGTGCCTCGCTGCAAAAAAGTCTTGAAAACTCCTCGATAGAAAATCCAGCAGACTCCAGCAATGACTCTCACAATTACCGATGTAAGTTTACTCCCTGTTTCTCCTAAATCATACAATAAGTTGATTGTGTTTAACATTTTGACTCTCCTGTGTGTTCTAGGCATGGTCAAAGATGGCGTTTTGACGATTGGTGATGTGTCCGCTCCGGTTTACAATCCTGACGTGAAGTTGAAAGTTCCAGATGTTCTTTTCTATGATAATCCACAGGTAATATTTGATTAAGTATTGATGCTCCCTGTCTTTTTTACAGGACTTCTCTTTTTCCATGATAATATATTTAACTTATTTTAATGATAACTGTATCATCATTCACCCCAGGCCTGATTGAGCCAGAGCCACTCAACCTAGATTTTTGTAGACCTGTCCTCATTCTGCCCTTTCCGCACTGTCCGCTTCCACAGCTGAAATAAGAGCGTAGATAGAAACATGGCCTACTTTAGACCTGACCTATTTTGGGTCTCCGTGGTTAACGCACAGATTGAAGGCGTGAAATATTGAAAGAAAGAAGATTCAAAAGGCGCTGTGCTTTTGAAATGATAAGCAACATGTTCGTATCAAAGTCTGTGCATGTAATCCCTGTGTGCATTTTTACAGCATATGAAGGTGATGGAGGACATGTTGAAAGACTTTCTTTTAGGGGAACACCTTCTCTTAGTGGGCAACCAGGTGAGTCGTGCTTATAGTCTAAAAGAAAACCTGTCAACATCCATTAAATGTTGACCTTCTTCTTTAGGAGACAATAATAAGGCCTTAGTTTATTTTTAGACACTCATTATTTTGTTTGTGGTGAAGGGCAACTTTTTTTTTGCTAAATTCTGATTGTGCATGGTTGAAAGAGTTGTCATAGCAGATCTCACAGACTGGACAAGAGCCGCTGAGGCTATATCCGTAGGAGTCCCAAAGAACAGCCCTTGTCACAACATGGCACCATCAAAACAAACAGACACTGCTCCCTTCCCCCATATGGACCCAACACCATTGCATCTGTTTTCACAATCTGTAGAGAGCACTATTTTGGTACATTTATCCAGCTAAAATATACATTTCTATTTCTCTTGACAGGGTGTTGGCAAGAATAAAATTGTAGACCGGTTTTTGCACCTTTTGAATAGGCCTCGGGAATACCTCCAGCTTCACAGGTAAAGTAACATTTTCTGTCTATTATTCACAAAATCATCTTTGACCTTTGACCAGCTCACCTGTGTGGTAATAGCTTTGCTACTCAATGTAGCTTTAATCAGTGAAGAGAAGTGATTGGCCTTTTATTGATTTGTGCACTTCGTTAGTCAATAATTTACTTTGAAGCAACAAATTAACTCTTTTAACTTTTTAAATCTTTTGTACCAAGCTGCATTAATGAGCTAGGAAATAGATTAGGACTTAGATTAGGTGAAAATATGACCACCAGACTAGTGCACTTTAAGGATGATGCTAAAATGCGGTGTATTTTTAAATTATTTTTTGCTTTTGCTCCGCACATGTGCATGTCAAATATTGTCTTTGCCTGCCCCCTCCCCTGCTCCCTTTCCCTTCTGCTCGCTTTAGTAAATATAACAATAATTACCATGTTCATGATCATCATTTTCATTCTTTTACATATTTATTTATTCATGTATTTTTTTCCTCTCCTTATGTCTTGTTTGTTTGTTTGTTTGTCTGCATTGTCTCAATTGGTTGTCTTATGTCTTTTGTCTAACAATGTCTGTCCTATGTACATGCATGTATTATGTATTGTGCTGCACTTCTTTGTCATGTATGCCGTTGTATCACTTAATAAAAATAATAATAATAATAAAAATAAAATGCTGTAAAATAAAATGCTGTGTATCATCAGCGTTTTTAGTCACTGACAAACGCCTTATTATGGCCAATCTTTATGAATCAAGTACTGCTTTATTGGTGTGTATGTGTGTCTGAGAAGTGGCACAGTATATGCCTTTTTACAAGTGCGCTGGTCTGTATTGTAGTTGGTCAAAGTCCTGTGAAAGTCACATAAGAGCTAAAAGTGGATTTGGCCTGGTTCGCTAATACACCAGTAGCTAATATTAGTACAGGGCAGAGACTGGAAGATCTGTGCATGCGGCTTTTGGGAGCTTATGACTGAAAATCTACAGAGATTTGGCTCAGAAATGCACTAGATGCAGGCAGCTAACCAAAAAGGAAACTAGGACACCCCCTGGGTCAAACTGAAGGAGATCCAAGAAGTTGTTAAGTGCAAAATATGTATTTCAAACTATTTACACTTATTTGGGATAGATTTTGTGTTGGGTGTTGTGAATGTTGTTCATGGTTTGTGTTGATTTTAGGGATACAACTGTCCAAACTCTGACACTCCAGCCTTCAGTCCGAGATGGCATTATTATCTATGAAGATTCACCTCTGGTCAGTTGAAAGATTTAAGAATAAAATACTATTTTAACTTTATTTTTTATACACATTCAAAACTACGAAACTTTTCATCGGCGCAGGTAAAAGCAGTAAAGATGGGGCACATATTGGTTATTGATGAGGCTGACAAAGCGCCCACAAATGTCACCTGTATCCTGAAGACGCTGGTGGAGAGCGGGGAGATGATTCTAGCAGATGGACGAAGAATCATTTCTGGTAACGACAGGTTCACTCACAGAAATAGGTTTTAACACTTCCAGGGACACCGCATCCAAAGTGTGTTGTGTGAAGAAGATAATGCTCTGTGCTAAATTTAGAATAAGAAATCTTCACACATAAATGCTCCTGGGTATATGTTCTATGTGTTTAATAAATATAATTCTCTCTCATTTTAGATCCACGAGAATCAACAAACAGATCCAACACCATATTTATGCACCCAGACTTCAGGATGGTGGTTCTGGCTAACAGACCCGGCTTCCCCTTCCTTGGCAATGACTTTTTTGGAGCACTAGGTACCATACATTAAACTCTGATTTGTGTAGGTTCTCAGTCGTACAAGAGTTGACCATCGTAGGCAAAAATTCTTCAGTCTTCATCTGTACTCTTCAACTACAGAGTACAGATGAAGACTGAAGATTTTTTGCCTACGATTAAACTGATGTTTTGTGCAAAATATAAGTTAACCCCATAAACCCAGGACTAAACCTGGTTTAGTTAATAGGGTTAGACCGGGTTTAGTCCTTGGTTTATAGGGATAGGCCTGATTTAGACATAGTTTAGTCCTGAGTTTATGGTTTTAGACCTGGTTTAGCCTTTTGGTATATGGGGTTAGTCCTGGTTTATACCTTGTTTAGTCCTGAGTGTAAGGGGTTAAACACTAATAATCATTAACACATATTTTATACAGTTGATCAAAGCAGTTAATACAAAACCGCTTCAATTTTTATTTCATTACAGTCACAGATTTCAAAATAGTTCAAATGAATTAACAAAAAGAGTGAAGTGTAGCGCAGCACAATGTGAGAAAAGAATTATGATATTCGACAACTTGAATACTACATTTTTAATATGTTCCACTAAATTTGAACACAAATTGTAAGCAAGTTTATTTTTTTCATCAAATTGTCCCAAAACAAGACATAGCACACTGCAAAAAGTGGTATCTTGATAGTGGAATTTGCTTGAATTCAGAATATTTTACCTTCTTCTGACTAATTTTGACTTGCCAAGTAAAATGATCTGCCAATGGAACAATTGTAGCATATACATTAAGAAAAAACAACTTCTTGCCCTAAAAAATAGATACAAAATCTAAATGTACAGTACATGAAATTAGATGCTTTTTCTTATTTTACATGCAAACATACTTGTTCCATTGGCAGATAGTTTTACTTGCCAAGTCAAAATTACTCAAAATAAAGTCAAATATTCTGAATTCAAGCAAATTTAACTTCTCAAGATATAACTTTTTGCAGTGTACATACTAAATCAAGACCAAAGAAAAGCTAAGACGGAACTAAATTAGGAAAATCTTGACTACAGGCTACTAGGCTGAGTTAAACAAATGTTTGTGCGATGTATTGCGGCTGCTTATGAAATGAATCACCAATCATTTGACAATATAGTATCGAGTGGTTCTTTTGGCCACCTCAACTTTTTTGGGCGCTGGTTCATCCTGGGACAAAAGATTTGTCATTAAATTGGCCTTTTTCCTTCTCCGAACAGGTGATATATTCAGCTGCCATGCCGTGGACAATCCGAAGCCTCAGGCGGAGCTGGCGATGCTGAAGCAGTATGGTCCGGACGTGCCTGACTCCACTCTGCAGAAGTTGGTGGCTGCCTTTGGAGAGCTGCGATCTATGGCTGACCAGGGCACCATCTCGTACCCCTACTCCACTCGAGAGGTTGTGAACATCGTCAAACATCTGCAGGTAAAACTATTTAGGTCAATCGTAGGCAAAAATTCTTCAGTCTTCATCTGTACTCTGTAGTTGAAGTGTAGGACGTTTCGATCTTACTCCAAAGATCGTCATCAGCTACTGAAGGTCTGGAGCACGCCGTGTTTGTATATAAAGCTAGTGAACTGGTTCGCTAGCTTGATGATGACGATCTTTGGAGTAAGATCGAAACGTCCTACACTTCAACTACAGAGTACAGATGAAGACTGAAGAATTTTTGCCTACGATGGACAACTCCTGTACGACTGAGAACCTACACAAAC
Organism: Lesueurigobius sanzi; assembly: GCA_900303255.1. Taxonomy (NCBI): domain Eukaryota; kingdom Metazoa; phylum Chordata; class Actinopteri; order Gobiiformes; family Gobiidae; genus Lesueurigobius; species Lesueurigobius sanzi. The sequence continues at coordinate 72,797 of OMNZ01076648.1, forward strand.
ATATTTAGGTCAATGAACGCATCCTTTTCTTGTACACCATTTTCTTTTCATTTATTTTGTTACATGATACGCTGAATAATGTTTAAAAGGTAAGTGGTTAGCATCACTGTGGCTTTGATAATGCATATTTCACACAGAAAATGTATGGCATATTGAGGAATTAAATAGTGGTGTATGAGTAAATTACATCCTACTGTAAACCTTTTTTTGTTTCCTGGATGTTCTG
>OMNZ01076648.1:81941-98099 GCA_900303255.1 Lesueurigobius sanzi
TCTACTATCAGTACTAAACCAGGTCTAAAGCAAGACTAAACCAGACTAAACCAGGTCTAAACCAGGAGAAACCTAGGTCTAAACCAGGTCTAAAATCGGACAATATCACAAACTAAACCAGGAGAAAACTAGATCTAAACCAGGTCTAAAATTGGACAATATCACGGACTGAATCTGGATTAAACCAGGACTAACCCAAGAAGTAAAGCAGACTAAAGCAGAGACTGAAATCAAGGTCTAAACCAGGACCAAACTAAAAAGGACTAGACCCAGGGACTCAATCAGAAATAAACCAAGAGCAAACTGGGTCTAAACCAGGTCTGAACCTGGACAATATCACAGACTGAACTAGGATTAAACCAGGACTAAACCATGAGTGTCTAAACTCTGTAAGGACTGAAACTCGGACTTAACAGGTCTCAACCAAGACTAAACCAGGACAACACCAGGTCTAAACCCAAGAAGAAGGAGATGGCTTTAGTCGCCTTTAAAAGAAACATGAATCGTGAGAAAATCGAAATTGTGATTTAAACTAAAGACAATCGTGATAAGATTTTTGTCCATATCGCCCAGCCCTATTTCCAAATTTATGTTCCATGATTCTGCTCACAAATTATATTTACATTTGCATTAATGTATCCTGTAATCTGTGTTTGCTTACATACATAATACATAATAAGGGATTAATTAATGAAGGATAAAAATAGCTCACAACAGATTTTTCATAACCCTGTGTGTAAAAATGATCCCTAGCGAAACCACTGATTCCAAGATAAAATGAAGACCTAAAAGTACCAAAATACAATCCGATCGGTTAGAACCGTGTTTTCCAACCAAGGGTACGGGGACCCTTGGTGGTACACAAGAGCTTAGAAGGGGGTACTTGGATATACTTGTATTTTTGATTATTATGTTCAAAGAAAACGTAAAACATTTAACTGTAAAGAGGGAGAGTTTGAGAATATTTAGTAGCTTTTTTACTGATAAATATGAGTTTTAGTCATTCACTTTCTAACTAATCATCAAAACCAGCGAGGCAGGGGGTACTTGGATCATAAATAAACTTCCCAAGGGTTACGCAAGACAACAAAGCTTGGGAACCACTGGGTTAGAACCGTCATCCCCAGTGAAAAGATCTTAAAAGCAATTATTTGATTTGAACAACTGTACATTATAATCCTTGAATTTAACTCCTCTTGAAGAGTTTGATAAATGACAAGATTATTTATGTATTTCAGGTCAATGTCAGTGTCGCCTTACACCAGCTGGTTGTCCAGAGTGTCAGAGTCCGATGTTCTGGTTGGAGCTCTGGGTTCTGGAGGAGTATTCACCGTGGACATGGGCGGATACGTGCGGCTCTGGGAGACGGGGCTAGACACTCTGCAGCGATCACTAATGGAGTGGAGAAATATGATTGGGTCAGAAGACGGCAGGCCACTACAGGTACTGTACATGACTTTTGTTTATTTTTTTTATGATGATAATTTTATTTTAAAGGTGCATTATGTAAGGTTTTTGAGTGTGTATTTGACCTTTTAGTGCCCCCTTGGTAATATGGCACCTTTGCTTTCATCAGAATAGCCTCTAAGGATCAGTTGTTCTTAGAGTATTGTACCAGAAACCCTAAAAACAATTGATCCTGGAGCGTCATAGAGGCCGCTGTGATGGATGGTAAAGGTGCCATGCTGCATCCATACAGACACTGGGCCACTAAAAGGTCAAATATGCACTAATATCACAGTTTTGTTTTGTTTTTTCACATAAAAAGTTACATAATACAATTGTAGAGAATCAAACATACACAACACACATTGATGATAAATCAATCAATAAATAATGAAAACTATCAAAGGATAAACTATGAAAGGATAATATCAGGCAGTTGACATTTGTCAGTTGCTTTCACTGTTTTTTCTCTTTATAATCAGGGTTTCCGCAGGGCATTAAAAAAGCATTAAAAGTTATTAAATGAATTTTGCCGAAAATAAGGCCTTAAATGTCATTAAAAAGCATTCATTATAATTCACACTGGCATTAAATCAAAAGTTCTTGGAAAATAATGAAGTTGTTCAATATTATAGCAGAAGTTTGTCAAAAATAAAAAAATTAGGGTCTAGACTGCAGTTTTGGTAGAAATCATACGGTATTTCTGGTCAAAAGTTGTCTTTTCTTGTAGTTCTATCAAATTTTCTGTTGAATATGGAAATAAATATGATATACACACCGATTTGTGGCGTTTGCGGCTTCAAAAATGTAGTATTTGGGCATTAAAATGTCATTAAAAAGCATTAAATGTGACTACCTGTATAAACCCTGATAATGTAAGGCCAAAAGAAAAATAAATGAATAAAATATGCATAAAATTACAAATACAACGGTTAAAAACATTATGCTAGCATACTGTATGTTAAAATGAATACATAATAATATCAATTATTCTAAATTACAAAAATATATGCATGTCTAACTAAATAAAAAAAAGAAGATGAAAATAATAATCTCTACTACTGTATTTTGTAGTACGGTATGGAAGATTTGTTTCTAAATATTTAGTAAACATGACATCCCCAGATATGAAGTTAACATACTTCTGTTTGGGTTCCTAAGATCAGTGATTCCCAAAGTGGGGGTGGGACCCCCAGGGAGGTTGCAAGGTCGTGACCTGGGGGTCCCCAGATAAAATCAAGATAAAATATAAAGAAAAATGACACTTTTTTGATATAATGTTTAGTTTAGGATGCATATACTGTATTTGGGAATTAGGGTCAAATAACTAAATAAACTAAATCAATATGCAATAGTACATGTATTTTTAATGTTTTTCCTCTTAAAATTATTACAAGAGGCCTGTCCTGAGTCGTTCACATCTTAATTTTGGGGGTCACGACCAAAAAATGGTTGGTAACCCCTGCCCAAGATGACCACTGCAAACCTGTATTTTAACCTGTTAAAGGCAGAAAAACTGCAATGCAGTTCCAAACCACCTGGTGGCAGCATCACCACATCATAGTTACCCACTCAACTGTATCAGCTCCTGATATAAACCCAGCATAAAAAGCCCACACTTTATGACCCTCTGATACCCAGGGTCGGACACTATGACAGGAGGCGCATTGAGATGGATGATGTAAGAGCTTTAGCTTGTACAATGGGGCAGACATTTAGCCTTTCATAGTGGTTACTGAGACTTCATTGTTAAGGCGCCCACATACACCGCTCAATCAGCCAAATTCTTCAGATTTAACCTTCCAAAGAGGACGTCTTATCAGGGCATCTAACGACCAAAAGCCTCAACATGCAACATTGTCAGGACCACGACTGCAACATGATCTAACTTGATATTTTTCTGGCAAGTTTTATCACAGAATTATCTTACTACACACAAAAAACTCACACATAAATAGAAAAGCACATATTTCTTGAACAGTTAATTGGCATGCCTTAGGCAAGTCAATATTTGTTAAATTTCCCCACCACACACCTGCACACCTGCAAAACATACAGCGGGCCATTTTTTCTGACCTAGATTCCTCAGTAGTCAGCTCTTCTTTGAAGGGGCTCCTTGAGGGCACTGCAGGTCAAACTTAGACAGAGTGTCCCTGTGCTCTGTGTTAGCTCCCTGCAAATACCACCGACTCCACCATATTAAAAAAAATCTATAGCACCCTTCTATAAGGTGCCCTGTGTACGCTCTAGTAACTCTATGTAACATTTGCACAACTTTACTGCCACTGTACTTGTTTTAACACGGGGCCCAACTGTATAACAGCTCTTTTTATTATCGTATATAATCACTGATATTGTTCTTTGTTCAATTTTGAAATAAATGATAACCTAATAAGAAGAAAATAATTGATTATAATGTCCTTCTCTTACATCTGATACATCTGATACACTCGAAACACTAAAAGTAAAGTATTCAAAAAGTGCACTTCAGCATTGTTTAAAAATGGACTTGCTCAGTAAAACACAAACTTACTTATAATTCTGTACATGGAATTAAATGTGATATAAGCTGTTAATTTGACCTAGCTCACATTGCTCTGATTTACACACGTTTTTGCGGCTACCTTTGTGTGTACAGAGTGTGCAGGCAGGTACGTGCTGCGGCCTGTTCCCCGCCGAACTCCAAAGCTCTTCTCATTTGTCATGGGCCTCGGTGTGAAATTGCCCCATTACTGCGCCGTTGACATGATCGAGATCCACTCACAAAGACACATGTGAACAGGAGGCATCAGTCCGCACTAATGAGAGCATCGCTATCCAGTTTAATTTAGCCTTGTCATTGTATGAATGCGCTGTCATTCAGCTCCCCGCTCAAAGATGCACGTGTCTGTCAAGCCAAGGCAGGTTCATTTGGAGGCGTTATTGAAATGTATATTTACTTTGCTTGCTCTGTTAGGTCTGACCACAACTCTAGCTAGGACAGGGAACTGCAAGCTTGCCAGTCCTTTCCAAGTAGCTCGTCAAAAGCTTATATACAGTATGCTTGATGAGTCCAATTTTAGATGCATTTCTTTGTTCTGAACAAAATATCTCCAAACATTTAGGTGAATATAGCAAAGTAGAAAGCGGACACTAGAGTTTCGCTGCTTACATCATCTGGAGGCAGGAAGGGAGCAAGAGAAATAAGATTAAACTAAAACTAGCGATTATAAGTGTAAAAGTACAACTAAAAAATGTGGTCCTGTTGTGGCTTAAGAAGCAAGAATAAAATAAGGTTTTATCTGATATTTCCAGCAACAGCTAGACATTTGTTTATCGTTAGTTTGACAACAGCTACAATGGAAATAGATAGGGATCTAGCTTTCCGCCTCCAGCTAAACCCCAAATGTTTACAAACAATGAACGGGTCTATAGGCCTAGTTACATGTGCTACAAGTAGCTCACTGCAATTTTTGTTACGCAAAAGTAGCTCACAGGGTAAAAAAGGTTGGAGACCCCTGAGATGGGACATAGGATGGTGCATTTTACTCAAAAAAAAAAACATATAAACTTATTATTGTTATCATTTTCTTTTAATTTACTTTGTTCATTTGAGTTTTCTAGTCCCTTTCATTGTTTGTAAACATCCCGAGCTTAGCTGGAGGCAGAAAGCTTGTCCCTATCTATTTCCATTGTAGCTGTTTTTATCATCTCAAATGTCATTCCTCTTGTTCTTGCTCCTTAAGCCACAACATGACCACATTTTTTAGTTGTAGTTTTACACTCAAAATTCCTAGTTTTTAGTTTAATCTTATTTCACTTGCTCACTTCCTGCCTCCAGCTGATGTCACTGATGATGTAAGCAGCGAAAGGGTCTTTTCTAAAGTTAAATACATATGTTTTTATTCGCTCAAAAAAGTCAGCTAATTGGTGTAAATTATTAGTTGAATATTTATAGATGGACCTGGCAGTGTGTCGAAACGCAAAGACACTGTAAATCTATAAAACAGAGAACAGAACAGAGTTTTGCAACTTTTGAGAAAATAAGTGCTGACAAAGACACATAGACTTCCCTGTACTATCAGGACTGCAAAATTACCTCTGTATCCTTATTTTATTTTGTATTAAATTAATTTGAGGTCCCTCTTTCTGTACATTGCTTTCAATTAGAATTTGGTTTAGTGGAAAATGTCACGATTAACACCAAATGTCCTATCCAAAGGAATTTAGATGAAATGTGTGGGTGCGACAATACCGTTACTAAATGGTTTTAAACAGGTCATCCAGGAGCATTAAGATTTGCTCACAAGTTTAAACATAATATAGTCTTCGTCTCCATTGATGCAAATATTTAATTAAGTCCTCTTGCACAGACATGCATTGATTCATAGACACATGCCCTGACGTTCATATACAGAGATCTGAAATCACTCCACACCTGCTGTCGCCTGAGAGCCAGAATCAGAAATTTACGAGCCTATTACTCCTGGTAGACGGGGTGTGACTTCAGACGCGATCGAGGGGGAACTCAGTGGTCGAATTGAGTGGTTTACACAGATATATTCTCACAGTCATGAAGACAGAGTATTCCCCATAGAGCCATTTCCCTTTGCCTTATCCTCCCTCTTTTTCACAGAGTTACAAAGCATCGGGCTTCTAGTCAGTATGGGTCATGCATAACAAGTAACATTCAATTTAGCTGACTGTTATACTCAAACTAGCATAGTTTTTTCTTCATTTTCTCATAAAAGTCAGCTAATTGGTAAGATTATTTTTTGATGGATGTGTTCAAACAGTGTGTTGAAATGCAAAGACGTTGTAAATCTATAAAACAGACAGCAGTGTGGAATGTTTGGGGTTAAGATTCATAAGGTTCATATTCATATTCAGAGAGAAGACTTCCCTGTGTTATCAGGACTGTACAATGAAAAGAAAGTCATCTCCAAGCACACTGTGAATGGCACATTAGATGTTTTTTCAAAGCATTACTATTCATTTATTTTGGCGTTAGTTTGATGCAGTCAATAGTGGCCCAAGCTATAGCTAGAGCATTTGGTATTTTGTGTGTACAGTTGTGGCCAAAGGTTTACATTTATGACTGATAACACAAAAATCTGTTGTGCGAAGCCATTTCAAATGTCCCTAATCTAACATTTACATGGCCTTCAACAACTGCCAGGAAAATGCCAGGAGAAAAACTCACTTCAGCTGAAATACAGGACTCTGTTTTGTTTCAAGATGCACAATATGTAAACTTTTGGCTAGTAGACATTTGGCTAGTTTCTAGTTGAAAAGAGTAAACAAATTATGTTAAATTATTGTTTTCTTTTACAATACTGGCTTCACGCAACCACTAACCATGAGTGAAATAAAGGTTTTTGTGTTATCATTCATATTCTATGAAATGCATAGGTTTACATACCCTGACCTTCTGTAAATGTAAACAAACTTTTGCCCTGTATGTGTGTTTGGGCCTTTATAATAATGATAATATTTACTATAACGCCAAAGCAGTAGTTAAAATTAATTTGATTGCTTTTACACTATTTGTATAAACATCCAGGCTTACCGAAATGCTTGACTCATACTCTATTGACATGATGTGTACACATTTCCTCGCTCAAATCTCCAGAAATACTATGCTGAAAGTGTCTACTATTAGACTTTGAGCCTATGTAAGACAAACCTTCTAATCGCCTCATAGACATGCTGCAGATTCATGGCTTAGTAATGCTTCCCATCAGTGGAGAATCCTACACCAGCTCTAAAATGTACCGAAGGTTACAAGAGTCTCTCAATTTTCCTTAAACCTAAACTTAGAGCATTACTCAGTCTTTTCCTGGTTATGAGCGATTGATAACGAATGCAGTCTGTGTATGTCACCGGCTTTAGCATGATGACAGGGGGGCTTACCGTAAGAAACCTGACAGCGTAACCGATGATTGCCGACGAAGAGGCACTTCAGTATAACAAGTAAACAATATAGAGCAGTGGTCCTCAATCCGTATTGTATAAACCACTCAGATGTACAGTATTAGTTTCAAAATGTCTATGTCAAGCTTAATGTATGAGTTTATCTTCATTTAAGTCCCATGTAATAATGTCCTATTTCAATATTCATTTCTTCAATCATGATGTTATGTGTTGGCCTTGGGACCCCCCCATCTCCATAGAATGACAAGCCATGACCCAAGTAAGAAGTGAATTGGTTAAAAATAAAGTAGTTTTATATTATATATATTTTCTCAATTGTTGAATAAACATTAAATAAGCCTAAATTGCTGATCATGATTAAAGACCGGTTGTTTCTATTTTTCTATACTTTAAAGAGTCACCAGTTGTTATAGAGATTGAGATTGTTGTCATATTGCATTCTCAGTAAAATTACATTCATATCCTTAGTGACCCAGCAATTGTTGAGTTGTTTTTACTCATTTTAACGCTATGAACGATGCTTGCAACATAGATTCTGTTGCCGGGAGAAGGTTTTATGAAACATGGTAATCCAGTGTCGACAGTAGCATTCATAACCGTAATAACGCAGGGAGGACAGTGTGTCTCGCTACACTTAAGCCTTTGAAGCCACATTCCCTTCATCAGGCACCCCCTGTAGCCCCCGAAATGTCCCAGTCGTTTGTATTAGTGTGTAATGAGAGAGCAGTGGAAGTCGGCTCCCAAAGGTGACGTAAATGACGGGCTCAGAACCTCTGACCCTTTTTTACCTCAGCCCACAGCTATGGCACCGGACTCTCTCTGGTTACTGGGGTTAAGGTCGGCTCATGTATTGGGACACGCGCACCATTAGACAGACAGACCCCTGTGGGAGCCTTAGTAACAGCACAGTAATGCTAAGGCTAAATGCATATGTGCTTATTGGCTTTAGTCAATGGGACACTTTGTCTGTTTGTCATTTTAAATTAGCCGTGTTGGAATCCTTAAACAGCCCCTCCTCCAGCGCTTTTTGTCATGCGAGGGATGGCCAAAAGAGATTTCCGTTTAGAGCTCACAGCCAACACAGATGGACTTTAGAAGATGCGATCATGAAATAGGAATTAAAGTGGGCTGTTTTACCAATTGCATTTTTTGTCTTGTAGTTTATAATTGTCAGGAGGTCTCTGTATTGATCCAGGGTTGATACTGGTTTACTATATTTTTCATTTATACCCATATTTAGCTATTTCATTCTCTTTCCAAGTGGCCAGAAACCAGTGGAGTTCTTTATATACTTCATGAGCAAATAGTTTAGTTTAGTTTATTTCAAACCTGCGTGTACACACAATATAACAATTCACAAAGACAGTACAACAGTTTAACACGTGGTTTGAAGGGGAGGGAAGAAGCATTGCTTTTAAAGTTCCAACCCCTCACCAAACACCAATCACAAAGCAATTATGTTTGGAATAGAGACTGTTGTCTTAAGAAGGCCAAATTAAAATTTCAAATCACTGTATGTCTGAGGCAGATGAGTAACTGTGGGGAGTCTGGAAGAGATTAGGGAAAGTAAGAGTTTTCCATCCAGACTTGAATTAGCATTTCTTTCTTTGCATTTCTAAATGGTTTAATTTCATTAAAACAGTTATTTGTGGCTTCACCATTATTGTATTGTGTTCTATTTAGCATGTTTTCTCTTGTTATGGGCCTGCTGGAACAGCACATCCTCTAGAAGACTCTTCATTGCCCCTGGACTTACCAGCATTACCCTTTGTTTAATATATAAAGTGGTACACATCAAACTAATCCTCACTAAGAATAGGCACAGTAGCACTGCTGATGAGGCACTGCTCTTCTCACTCCCACAGAGTGTGACAGTTAAAGGTGTGGACAGTGACCAGCAGAAACTGCTGTCGATCCTGCTCTGTATAGATAAGTCTGAGTGTCCGAGTGTTGATAATAACTGAAAAAAATGTTTAACTAAAAGGACAAACATGTAACTACTTGTATCAGTTGGTGATTGTAGTATATTCTTTTTCAGATCACAATTCAGAGAGACAGTGGTTTGGATGTCTCTGCACCAAAGCATGGCAAAATTGACCTAATGAATGCTCCTCATGTTGGTGGAAACCAGTGGGCTGGGGGCACAGGTAAAAAAACAAAGAAGAACAACTTTTCATATAGTTATCGTTATGAGGAGTTCATAGCCTGTCTTTCTGAGCAGGTGGCAGAGACACTGCTGGCCTGGGTGGTAAAGGAGGCCCATATCGCCTTGATGCAGGACATAAAGTGTACCAGGTGTCCCAGGTTGAGAAGGATGCAGTGCCGGAGGAAGTTCGGAAAGCTGCTCGTGAAATGGCTGAAAAGGCCTTCAAAGACAGGTGGGAACTCCTGGTTGGCATCGGGTAAAGCAATACAGATGTTATTGGCTGAATGATTTTCCACCTACTCAGAAGTGACTTGTATGCATAATGCTGAACAGGTGTTGCTGTGTGTGGGCTTTTAATGTGGTCCATCTGTACTACTTCCAATTCCAGAGCAGTTTCTTCCCAAATAGCCACAACTCCTTTTCGGTAAACCAGGAGAAAAAGCCTCCAATTCATCATGCTAGGCTAAATGCAAGTGTCTATGCTCCCACAAATGTCACAGTGAAGAGTGGAGAGGGCACTGTCCCTGACTCTGCCATGAAGGGCCTCTCTGTGTCTATTTTATGTTCAAACCATCCTGTTTTCTCCACTTGCCCTTTTCCCAGACTACAAATGGCATCCACCGAAGCGTTCACAACAAGTGCACAGTACAATATCTCCAACTCTGTGGTTTATTTTTCTTGTCTCCTCTTTATTCATATATAGCTGTCGTTGCTCAGTGTCCTGCTAAGCCCATTGCAAATCCCTTATGTGCTTGCTAAATCTAAACCTTCAACCCTGTGTCACCGAGTTCCCATTTAAAAACAGACCCCTGCTTGTTTTACTATTTTATTCTGCAGGTTGACATTTTCTTCCTTCAAAATGTGTAGAAGCATGTGCAGTGTTGACTTAGCTTTAGGTCAAGCGTCAATCAAAGTGTGATTATTCCATAAGTCCTTGAACTCACAGGCGCAGGCATCAACAGGCTGAAGTATGTGTGAAGACAAGCTGCCACTGGCTTACTGTACCTCAGATTGTCCTGCCAGGATGAAAAATACAGCCTATGGATATGGCAATTTACAGTAGCAGATGCCAAGACCATGCATGATTACGACTTATTAAGACTATGCATACAAATTGTAATAAAATAGCTCATGTAAAAGCCACGATATCAGCCAAGACTGTGTTTATCTTTTGCATGCTTTATCTGTCCTCTAGGGCTGGACAATGAATCAAATTTTAATCGAATCTAGGTATTAAAAAAGTTGATGTAGATAATCGCGTGGTGAGTTTTAATCGTCAAGCCAACTAGCCAATCCAGTTGCAGAAAAAAAACATACAGCACCCATTTGTGGGTTGGTTCCTGTCCAAATAAAAAATAACGCAGCTTTGTAACTGCACAAAAATCCAAAAATTACCTGGCAGTTTCCCCCAAACATTGGAGCACTAAGAACCATGAGTCGGTCGGAGATGCTTCAACTATTGGTACACTTAATTTAACATAATGGTAGCTAATCCTGTGCTAGTACGCTAACGCTAGCTAGCTGTTGTTGCAATCTGTCATTCTTTCTTCAAATACCTTGACTTTTGCGTAATCCCTGTATATGTGTTTTTATGTTGTGCCTGGCCATGTGAGAGGTATGGTGTCGGCGGGGCTACTGTGTGGGAGAGGAAGTGCCCATCTCGGCTTCTGTAGTAAAGTTAGTTAGTTAGTTAAAGTAAGTTAGCAGTTAGTACGCAGTTTCGAGGTGACGTGATATAGCAATACAACAAGATCGCCCAGCGCACTCTAATCACCGGTACTATAGTTAAGGCCATATTTAATTGTTTGTATTTACTTTTTCTTACTAAGCCAATAATCAAATTGAAAATCGAGATTGTTCAATATGGGGTAAAAAAATGTAATTCGTCCATAACAACTCTGGACATGTGCAGTTCAAAAACAGGGCATGCTCATTTTCCCATTGCATATTGACGGCTCACCTGTCATCACATGATGTGGACATAAGCATGTGCAGGAGCCACAGAATAGCAGTGGTTTGTTGTGTAACGACATCATGCAACTGTAGGCATGCTAAGTCATCAATGACGTCAACAATGAGAGCTCTGCTGCCTGTGAGGCGCTCAAGGGGTGTGCGAGCTTGTGCTCTTCTGTTTTGTAATAAATACACAAAAATACAACAAAAGTCAGTGAATACAGATCAGAGTGCTTCAGCAGGACCCACCTAGACCCAAATAGCTGCCAGGATTACTCAAAGCTGCATGAATGAAGCAAAATACTATTCAATTTATGTTTTTAATGAAGGAATAATGTTAACATGGTAAAAAGCTCCAAAAAGTCAATTTTGCATGATATCTTAAGCCATGTTTAGGACTTAACCATATATCAAACTGCATTTGACACAGATTTAACTTAAAATAAGATCCAAGACCCATGTACCACCAATGACACATGTGGAAGTGATTCTTGGATTAATCTAGTGTCACATGCTGTAAATAGTGAGTGTTTGTACAGTGTGATGAGCTGCAGGGAGTGGTGTCCTCTCAGCTCTTGTTTTTGTGGATGTTTTGTGTGAAATCTTGGTGTACTGTCTCCACCTAGACCCAAATAGCTGCCCCTCCCTGTGTTTGTTGTCTTTTCCTTCATTCGTGCCCTTTTTTCCCGTTTAAGTAACAGTTGAGGAATTCAAAGGAAATAGCTGGAGTCGCGGGCCGGTGCGTCCGCTGCCCACATGCTCTTTAGCACATCCTCACACATATACACAAACACATGCTCAGGAATGTGTGGGCCGTCCTGTAAAGCTGTGCTGTACAGGGCATTACATCCACTAAAGGACAGGAAAAGTCTTATATTTGCATAAAATACAAATGATGCATAGCTAAAATGTTAAGTCAAACTGCAATTAAGGTAAGTAATTAGTAAAGGGATTAAAAAATCAAAGCGCAGTTGAAATGTTAAAAAGGATTTTAATAGACTGTCAGTGTTGGGGAGAATATTTTGAAATTGTATTTAGTTACAGAAACCTGAATACTTGCTTTAAGATGTATTTTGTTACATATTTTGTTACTTGTCCAATCAGAGTATTCTGAATAATTGGAATACTTTCATACTGAAGTGCAGTATTTACACTGCTCAAAAAAGTAAAGGGAACACTCAAACAACACAATGTATCTCCAAGTGTTCCCTTTATTCTTTTGAGCAGTGTATATACAGTAGTGGCCAAAGGTTTACATACCATTTTAATCTTTTGGCCATTTTTCATAGAATATGAATGATAACACAAAAATATTTTTTCCACTCATGGTTAGTGGTTGTGCAAAACCATTTATTGTCAAAGAACTTTTATTTATTGTCAAAGTTTCCTCTTTTGAAATCATAATGAAACAGAAACTACTCAAATGTCACTGAGCTAACGTTTACATGACCTTCAACAACTGCCAGGAAAATTGTTCAGGAGCAAAGAAATACTCACTTCAGCTGAAATACAGGACTCTCTGAAAATATTTATATTCATTTCAAGATGTACAATATGTAAACTTTTGATTAGGGACATTTGGCTAGTTTCTAGAAAAGTGTAAGCAAACAGGTTTGTTTTTTTTTGACAATAAATGGCTTCACTCAACCACTAACCATGAGTGAAATAAAGGTTTTTGTTTTATCATTAATATTCTGTGAAATGCAAAAGTTTGTATACCCTGACATTCTGTCAGGATATGTAAACTTTTGGCCACAACTGTATGTAAATAAAGTGTATGATTAAAAACATGTAGGGTACGCAGCGACTTATTAGGAACCCAAAAATGCACCACCAGAAGTGCAGCAGATCTCAGCTCATCACTTGACACATCTGCACATGTGCATTGTTTTGCTTGAACCGTTGAAAGGAGTTTAAAATCTATATTTGTGCAGTAGTTTGGGAGGAGAGGAGAGACTGAAACACTGTTCATTTAGCCTGAGCCTCCACATATTGGAAAGGTTTGCATTAATGTTGTGCATTATATAATGAAGCTTACATGTAATGATTGAGTATCACAATGTATTCCATTGATATTTAGAAAAGTAACTGTATTACAGTAACTCAAAATGAGTATTCAAAATGCATGTATTCAGTTACCCCGCAACATTGTATAATGAATTGTAATATTCATGAATAATAGACGCATAAATAACATTGTAAAGTACCATAGTAAAGTTGCTAAGAGCAGACAACACAGGTTCAACAAACCTGTACTTAAGAATTTGTAATTGCCACTTTTTAATTGACTTTGCTGCTTTTCATTTAAAATGCTGGTGCCAGACCCGACACACACTGTATTGACTATGGCAGTAGTCTCCAGAGTGAGAGAGTGCAGAGTTTGTGATTGCACCGTTGATACCTCTGCAGCCTAAACATAAAGCTCACCTGACACCTGCCAACACTCCCATGTGCAGCCGGTTTGTTACTAGACAGGACACATTAAGTAAAGCCTTTTCAAGTCATTGTCCCAACACTGTACTGTGGTTATGGTCTGCTTGTCTCCTATGGATTTTTACACCTGGGATGGCAGCCCCTCATGTGTCTGTCACTGTGCCCACCACACACATAGGGGAGCAGCTTACCGCACCTGAGATGGATTATTATCAGTGACTCACTCTAGGATTAGAGCACAGACACTCAGACAGGCCAGTAGGTTCATGAAACAATGAATGCCACACACAACAATTACAGTAAAATGTGTAATTCTTCTTCCTCAGATTAAAAGAGATCAACATGAGCGAGTATGATGCTACGACTTATGAGCGCTTCTCCAGCGCTGTCAGACGGCAGGTGCAGAGTCTGCGCATTATTCTGGACACTTTACAGGTACGCACGGTTTCACATGGTCAAGCAAAAATCACTTCACTTTGTTTTACATATTTTCCATTTAGATCATGTAAAGTAATTGTTTAATTCAGTCATTTAATATCACCACAATTAGGGCTGCAAGATTAATCGATATCGAACCAACATGTTGCAACATTTTAAATATTGCAATAACCTAACCCCAAAGGCTGAGGTTTATTTTCTTCCTTGTGTCTCCAGCGTTTTTCATGCAGCTGAAATATAATAAATGATTACTACTGCAATATATAATAGAACTTTTAGCAGTATATTTTTCTGGCAATACTAGAGCAGTGACAATAAACAATAATACTGGTCACTGCAATGAAAATAATGTTGCATTTAGCATTTCTTTTTCATAATTGGCATCATCACTTAAGTAGATGATCTACAGCAGGGATCTCCAGCTCGCCAGCCCTTTCCAAGTAGCTCGCCAAAGGCTTTCTGCATTTCTACATATGCTTGATGACACAATTTTAGATGCATTTTATTTTTTTGTTCTGAGCAAAACATCTCCAAACATTTAGGTGAAAATAACATAGTACATAGCGGAAACTACTGGCATTTTCTTTTATTGAGTTGAATTATCATCTTGAGAGTTCTAGAGGCCTAGTTACGCATGTGTCTTTGAGCTCACTGCCATTTTTGATACACAAAAGTAGCTCACGGGGTAGAAAAGGTTGGAGACCCCTGATCTACAGTCACATAATTACTGTGATAACATTGTGAATTGCTATAATTTTGTCCACGAAAATTGTGAGACAAAAATGTCCATATCGTCCCATGCTTAGATAATACTGAACTGCATGAAAAATATATCACATTAATATTAGGGCCGGGAATCGATAAAAAAAAATGAACTAATTAATCGCAAATCTGCAGAAAATGAATTGCGATTAATTGCGATTAATTTTCTTAATCGCGATTAAGCCCTAGGCCTTCATCAATCATTTCTTTACATCATAGGTGTACATGGCTAATCTTGGTGTCCACACATTTGGTGGAGCTTAGAGATGACGATGGAAGTGAAATAAAAATAAATGATGTTGTTTGACAATAAAATGAGGTTGCCATAGGTTTGAATGAATTTACGCCTGAAAAAACACACACATTTTCCCGCAAAAAGGCCATTTTCCTCCCTGTGGTGTAGGAAATAACAACAGAAATGGATAATCCCACATCAGCTGTCACTAATTTGCAACTTTGGAAAATTTTGCTGCTTTAAACACATACGTTAGTAACTGTATCTGAAAGCACGTCCCCATTTTTGGGGACTCTCGGTCTTAAGAGGTTAAATAAATCCAGCAATTAATTGCAGTTAATCACAATTATTTGTGAAATTACTTGTCAAACTATAGTTATACTATAATAAAAAGTACTAGTTTTTATTGTATTTTATCAAAAGGGACTTGTTTATTTATTTTTATTGAATAAATAAAAGCCTAAAGGTGTGGTATACAGTTGGATGGGCTGCTGGGAGTATGACCCATTTTCTGTAGTTTTTCTCTCAAGCGTCCTGGCGTCTTTATTTCCCTCTCAACGTTTTAGCACTAAAACAAAAGTATGTCTTCCTGATGTGTGTTCTAACCTGCAGCGCATGTGGACAGACCTCCCACTCCTCCCTTCTTGTCTTCAGGAAGTTTTGTAAAGTTTTATCACGTAGACTAGATACTAGGGCTGCTCGATTTTGGAAAAAATGAGAATCATGATTTTTTTGTTCAAGATTGAAATCACGATTCTTCCAACGATTCTTTTTGAGTTTGAAAATAAAATGCATTTCTTCAGCATTTCGGCAAAAAAAAAAAAAAAACTGT
>OMNZ01076672.1:12752-25903 GCA_900303255.1 Lesueurigobius sanzi
CAAAAGAAAGCCAAATGTCTGAGGCGAGAGGAGAGGGAGGTGGACTCAGAGGGAGGTGGAGTCAGAGGGAGGCGGAGTCAGAGGGAGGTGGAGTCAGAGGGAGGTGGAGTCAGAGGGAGGTGGACTCAGAGGGAAGTGGACTCAGTTGGAGGCGGAGTCAGAGGGAGGCGGACTCAGAGGGAGGTGGACTCAGAGGGAGGTGGAGTCAGAGTGAGGTGGAGTCAGAGGGAGGGTCACTCTGTACCGTGCTAATGTTTTGCTGGTTGCGTTTAACTCTGTCCATCTCCGGGGTTTCGGGCAGAGCCGTCCCTCCGCCCAGGTCCTCTCTGTACTGAATCTTCATAGAAAACGATAGGGCAGGATTAGGCTCGTCAACTCAACGGGTAAAAGGAAGGTTTGGGAGGAGGCAGTTGGGAGGAAGTGATCGGATTCATTGGGTAAAAACATCTACAATATTTGACTCTTATAACTAGGGCCACTGAGCTTTTGTGATCGATGAGGAGTACAAGACAACAAGTATATACATAGATGTACATAGATATACATCAGTGGTGGAAAGTAACAAAGAAAAAATTATAAGTACAAATAAAAAGTACAAATTATAGGTACTTTTACTTTACTTAAGTAAATTTCATGATGAATACTTTTTACTTTTACTTCACTACATTTTAAAATTGGCTTAAAAGTAAAAGTATTGTATTTTCAAAGTGACCTCTCTGTGATCAACTGGTTTAGACCTGTTTTAGACCTGGTTTAGTCCTGATTTAGACCTGGTTTAGTCCTGATTTAGACCTGGTTTAGTCCTGGTTTACTATGCCACATTAAATTCTTAAAAAATACTTTTACTTTTTACTTATGAAGTACATTTTACGGTGGATACTTTTATACTTTTACTTAAGCAGAAATTTAATCTGATTTTTCACTTAAGTAAATTCTTGGTCCTGTATCTGCACTTTTACTCTAGTAAGAATACTGAGTACTTCTTCCACCACTGATATACACAGATAAACACAGATAAACACAGATATAACATTGAACATTGAAAAAACAGATTTGAGACATTTACGAAACACAAAGTGACACACAGCACTCAGAAACCATTATGAGCACATCTGGGTTAGCAAAATAAAACAGACAAAAGATGAAATTCCCAATTGTTAGGATCATTTCTGGGCTGCATGTCAGGGTCTGTTAGCGTGAGGGGGGTAAGCGATCGATAAACAAACAAACAGTGTTGTTATGATCAACAAGAGAAACACTTTTGTTACGTTTGTACCGAGCTGAAATTCTTTGTGTTCTCTTTCACGCGGAGCATTTCCGGAGTGTCCTGCACTGCGGACACTTTGCCCTTTATGTTTTTATGGTCTGCCTGGTACTGAAGCTACAGGGAGAAAATATAGTTATGGTGCTTCGACAAAGAAAGCAAAGGGGACACGTAATTATGCAAAAGACAACAACAACATCAACAACATGGAAAATGTGACAGAGTTACAGTACGAAGAGTAAACAGACGAGGCTGGATAAGAGACAAGAAGATGTGCACCAAAGTGGATTAAAACAAGAAACAATGAGACATCCAACCTACCTACTACAACTACTACTTCTACCACTACAAACTAAATTAAATACATAAATACTGTAGATATTTTCAGCAACGTGACATACTGTGGGGGTGTAGCCTAGCGAAGGGGAAAGAGGCTTGTTATGGGAATATGGCAATCTTTTTAGACATTTTCTGGTGGACTATGAGCATATTTACCACACACATATAAAGCAGAGTCAAAATCTGGTCCATATGAATGTTTTGACACATTTTCAGAGAATTAAGCAGATCGTCCAGTAGAAGTGGAAATAACGGCACTCGAAGCTAGCATATAGATTTGGGCCTTTGGACAACTTTGTTTCTCTTCATGTCTCTGTTTCTTTATTTGGTTGGAAATACATTCACAATTCAGCATTTGTTGAAGTAGTTAGACTTTAAATGGTTTTCCCCTTCACCGCAGCTTCCAACTACAGCTGTGCGATACCAAGTAAATACTGGAGCCAGTATTGCAGATAACAATACCGATAAGTACTTTTATTTATAATGGGAATATACAGTATGTGCGTCTTTGTATTTTTTGATTAACAGATCTGTAAATCACTACAGGAGAATATAATTTCATGACATTACTGCACAAAATGGGGGTAATCATGCTTTTTCCTAAATGGAGTAGGTGAAAACCTTTTTAAATATGGTAAGATTCTGGTCTGTGTTTAACCTGAAGTGCATCCACTGAAGCACGGAGCACGTCTCCCTCCGCTGTGACCTCACTGCACCAAGGCAGGGACATGAGGCTAGATTAGTTTGTCTCCAACTTTGAGTTGTAAAGAACACTCTTTATTAACATGTTGAGTGTTAAATACGAGTGCGCTGCATCTATCTACTCGCTGTTACAGCGGCATCGGCTCCGAGCTAAAGAGAAAGAGGGCAGAGTCACGCACTACAAAGATTGTTAAGAGAAAGATGAGCCGCTGCTCAAATTTTTTATTGTTGCCAAGTTGCGCAAGAAATAACGTGAATTAGGTGGAAAAAATATACAATCGATACTAGCTCTCTGGGATGATACTATACGCAATACTGACTTTGGTATCGATAGTATCGCTCTGCACAGCCCTACTTCCAACCTGACTGTTTGTGTTCCCAAAGACACTGTCTGTATCTATGCTGTCCATAAAAATACCCACATTTCATAAACATTGGAAGCATTAAACCATCGGACATCCAAGCTCGTTCCTAGTTAAACATTTCTAAATGGAGGACTTACGGTGCTGAAGTTCTTCTGGTTCTCGCGGACCCTCTGCATCTCAGGGGTGTCCAGCACCGGCACATAGTGGGACATGGTCCTCTCAGCCTCCTCCCTGTACTTTTTCTGTTGGACAAAAGACACAAGGTTGATTCAAGACTCATCAGTTGCCGTCTAATGTGATTGAAAACCACAAAAGATCAATCAATGATTGTTTTTTCAGATTTGGGGCTAGTTTAATCTCCTAAAATACACACTTTCATCTGGAAACAAATTAATCTCTTCTCAATAAGGTAATTATTGCATGGATTGAACATTCAAAGGCTACTTTCTAAAAATGTATGTCTTGCAACATCTCCACTTTAGTAGCTCCTCCGTCAAATTATCCAGTGTTGTACTCTACAATTTTTTTTTTCCCTGAGGGATCGTTCATTATATATATTCCAAACCTGATGTATTCAATTTTGAATGCCAAAAAAGTGAAATTTTAATATTTCCACTAATAATTTGCTTATTCAAAAATGAAACAAGATATTAACCGTAAGCTCTATAGAGCATTTGTACCAAATTGTTCACAGTTAAATTTCGCCTAGACTTTTTTGTTTAATATAAAATATGTATAACTCTTCAGTTGTTTGTTCATTTGGACCAGTGCAGCTTAATTAGTGACAGCTGATGTGGAATTATCCATTTCTGTTGTTATGTGCTCCACCGCAGGGAGGAAATGTGTGTTTTTTTAGGCGGAAATTAGAACAACCTCAACATAATTTATTATTATTTCACTTCCACAGACTTCCCCAAGCTCTAGCCATGTACACCTAGTACATGATAGGTAAAACCTTAATAAATGCAGATGATTCTGAGAAAAAGAGGTACCTTTGCAATTAATAATAAAACCATATAAACCTGGCTCTATCCATTACCTAGATTTTGTCGCTGAAAAATATAGGCAATTTTGGATTACATGCAAAATGTGTTATTTTGATATGAAAATATAAAATGACAGCCAAGGTTTCAAATTGACATGACTCGATTTAGAGTGGTTTCCGTATACCTGCAGTGTCTCAACTTAAATAATAGCAATTTTCCCCTTTGGACACTGACAGACACTTGAAAAATAAAGATTATTGTGTGGCGTACCTGGCTGACGATGTTCTTCATCTGCTGAGCGTGGATGATGTCAGGAGTGTCGATCACACTGGTGTAACTGGCTCTGTCCAGCTCAGCCGTATGCTTGTACTTGGCCTAAAAAACGGAAGAATGGAATATTACAGCTATTGCAAATATTACCAGCACTACGCACTACTGTTATTCCGTAACTACTATTCAGAGGAGTCAGAGCTACAATAGGCTACTGCTAGAGCGTAGTCTATAATAGGGTCGTACCTGGCTGAGGATGTCGGTGGCGTTCCTGGCTCTCATGAAGTCTGGTGTGTCGGTGGCCAAAGCCAACATCCCTTTGCCTTTGATCTCCTGCTCCAGCGCCTTCTTGTACTCTCTCTGTGAACATGGCCAGGTGGAGAGGTTTACACAAGGAGAGAATAATACAAGCTTATGGATATCACATAAAGAGGAGGGCTGCAAACACCTGGGGAAAACATGGAAGTGAAAGGGAGGGATGAAGAGATGATTTGGAGAGTGACCAAAAGAGTGGAAGATGAGAGCGTACTCGAATAACGAATAATAATTGATAAACAAAGCACTGAAATGTTCAGAGCTAAATTCAGATTAAAACTAATGTGGTGTAGAGCAGTGGGTTTCCTTGAAGCCCTCTCCGTTTGTATCAGAGGCTGTCTGATTTTTACCATATGATCACATGTGTCCTGTAAATTTGGCATAATCAAATGTAATACTTTTTTATGATTTAAGACCCCGTGGTTACCCTGATCAAAAAAACAAATGCTCTAAAGAATCAGGCATACTGAACACAAGCTATAATCAAGCAAGGGGTCCATGGCACAGTAAAGTATAGAATAAAAGCCCTTGGTATGTGTTCAGCAAGCTCACTTTTTCTGCTCATTTCTTGAAAATACTTTTACGCACTGCATGGTCAACAAAAAGTCGCTACAAAATATATGTTGGGGGTCCTTTAGCTTTGATTACAGGGTCAATGTCCAAAGATTTATTTCCATTTGCAATGTCGCATTCATTTTTCACATAGATCTTGTATTGATGATGGACACTGTGACCACTGCACAAAGCCATCTCCCGCTCATCCCACGGGTTCTCAGTGGAGCTAAGATCTGGACTCTGTGGTGGACAATCCATCTAATGCTCCTGAACCACACTTTGACAATGTGGGCCCAATGAATCCTGGCATTGTCATATTGGAACCTGGTCATTCAGGATGTTCAAGTTCAGCTGATCTCATTCTTTGGGCACATTCTGTTGCTGAACCTAAAACTGACCAACGGCAGCAACCACACATCCATTTGAAGAGTTAAATCCAGTGGAGACTTTTTTTTATTTGGCCAGGCAGTGTATTCGGGTGCACGCTGACTAAACGAAACAAAAAGTAGCATTCAAGAACTACTACCAAGCGAAAATTTCAGTTCTAGATAAAAAGGCTACTCAGTGCAAGAAACTACTACTACCGTTAGCATAACGCTGGCAACAAACACAGCACTAGTAGTAATGAATGTATACAGTAGCATCAGACCGTAGATTGAGTGTATGTATTTGGGCAATTAGACAAGTCTTTCAGATGTGTAAAGGTTCAGGTTTGACAGATGCATAAGAACAATGAAGTTGAAACACTGAGAGTTGTATTAGTGATGTCATTAAGCTGCAACACATTCACACAGGCATTTTAGCTGATGAGGTTTTAATGCCTGTTAGGTTTTGATGGAGTGGGACAGAGAGGTGTGAACATGAGTCACGCTGATAGATGGAAGCGCAGCAGCAGCAGCACCACCTCTTCTTCCATCTGTGAATCAGTCGTACCTCAGACAGGATCTGAGTGGCATTTCTCGCTCGCAAAAGATCAGGCGTTTCCTCCAAAAGAGTTAGCCCTTTACCCTTCACTCCCTCCTCTAGATCCTTCCTGTACTCTTTCTACAGGAGGCAGACGACAACAGAGTGCACAGTTTGGGCAGGCACAAGCACAAGGCGAACAACAAGACAATATGAAGGGCTCAAAGTCAATAACCACATGTTTTGTAGCACAGTGTTAGCCATAAATGAAAAGACTCATTGTGTATCTGCTAGAGATGCACCAATCCAGATTGTTTACTTTCGATACCGATACTTGGGGTTTCATTACCCGATGCCAACCGTTTTCCTTAGAAGTGGCCGTGAGTGAAAAAGTGTGTTGTCCAACTTATAGATGAGATTTTACATATCAAAAGGCTTTCCAATAATATACTTGAATTGATTACTAGGCTACTGCATTAAGTATTCCTGGCTGCCTGACACAGACAAAAGTTTACATTAAAACTACATGAAGTAATCCAATCATTAAATAACTTTGCATTACAAATATGGGCAACGCTTTCGATTACTGACCACTACACACTGTGTACTAACACAGTAAGTTTAGAGTAAGGTAATTACTCTAAACTTTCCATGTAATACCAAGATATTTATACTCCTATACTGTAATTAAACATACTTATATCTGGTATTGGACCACTATGTACTAACAAGGTAACTACAAATTAGTTACTCTACACTTCCCATGTATGACCAAGATAGTTACCACTACATACTATGTACTAAAGGATATTGACCAGTAACTACATTTTAAGAACAACCAAACTTAAACGATCCACTGGTGTCCAAGTTTGCTCAGTGCTGATGAAGCTTTTTGGATAAAGAGCAAAACGGCCTACACTTCAACTACAGAGTACAGATGAAGACTGAAGAATCTTTGCCTACGATGGACAACTCCTGGACGACTGAGAACTTACACAGACACAATATTATAAGGAGTTGTTACGAGTAAAACCCGTCCTGCTTTAGATCATTGACTGATTTTCTATGTTACTAAGTAACCTATTATTATGTTGTACTTAAAATGTACTTATCCTTTAGTACATAGTATGTACTGGTAACTATCTTGGTAATACATGGGGAGTATAGAGTAAATACTTTGTAGTTAATGTGTTACTACATAGTATGTAGTGGTACTACAAACAAAAATAACTGATATTACCGTGTTATTACAGAAATAGGGGTGTAAATATCTTGGTTTTACATGGAATGAACTGAGTACTTATTTTGTAGTTACCTTGTTAGTACATAGTATGCAGTGGTCAGTAATATTATGTGTTACCGAAAATATGTAATCAGTAATTCTGCATCAACGATCAAAAGTGTAAACTAACTGAATCCTATAAATGAGGTATGAGATGTCCAGATTCACTCAGAATTGTGTTTTTAAAACTGTGAGAGGGTTTTCCAGGATCGGCTCCAATACCCAATACCAAAATCGGATCGGTGCATCCCTAGAATCATCCATAATACTACCCAGGGCAGCAAAAGTAGAAAACAAGATAATGTTTTCTGGATCACAGTAAATAACTTTAAAATGTTTATGGATCCAACTTTGTAATAATAAATTCTATTTATGGGTAACAGTGCGGTAAAGGCAGGAGTGGTTGACTTTGGCGATTATCCTGGTAAAAAAAAAACAAGATGCATTATACATTATATACATGGAAACAACAAGAAGTACAAGATATACAAAGCTGGGGATGTCCAGATACCAAATTTAATCATTGCATTTCATTTATTTTTATGGTAAATGGAGCAATTGTTATTGTACAAACTCGATTAAACATTGTATCAGGACATGTAAGTTGATCTCATGCCAAAATGCACCAGAGCCAGAGCTTCCAAAGAGACAGTTGTTAGTAGTAAATACATAAAGGGTTGACAGATGTGTAAATAAAACTGTTGAGACAAGCTTTGACAAGTGCTGCACTTATTCTTGATTTGGGAAATTCTATTTTTACCGCCAAATTACAAAAAAAATAGATGATATTCAGACAAAACTCACAACGTATTTGCATCTCAATACGACCCTTGACCAAATCGTAATGCTGGGATTAATAAGCAAGAACGGCCGAGTTATTAATTCCCAGTATAGTATTTGATAATATAATGCAAAGCTTTGTCAAATCATTTCTGAACATAAGTGTTATGAAAGAAATGTGTACATTTTATACCATAAAATATTTTTTAAAAGATAATAAACAACATACAAGTGTAATTCAGCTGGCAAAGATACAGTCAGCGCTACTGGGTGGGCGTGGCCGAGCGAGGGGGAAAGAAGCTTTGTATGGGAATCACTAGTTTTAGACATTTTCTGATGGACTATAAGCATATTACCACACACACATAAAGTCAGGTCCTTATGAATGTTTTTGACATATCCTTACATTAAGCTGATTGTTCTGTAGAAGGGCAAAAACGGAACTCGAAGTCAGCCTGCTAGCATATAGCATAAAGCTAACGTTAGCATGATTCTGTTATATATGTATAGATTTGGGCAGTGGTGGAAGAAATACTCAATATTCTTACTTAAGTAAAAGTGCAGATACAGGACCAAAAATATACTTAAGTAAAAGTTAAAGTATCAGATAAAAATTATACTTAGTATAATGTATGAAAGCATGCAATGTAAAAAAGTATTTCTTAAGAGATTAATGCGCAGGATTTTTTTAATCCTTTGAATCAAACCAGGACTAAAACCAGGTCTAAACCAGTTCTAAACGAGTAAACCACCAACTTCGGTCTAAATCAGGTCTAAACCAGGTCTAAACCAGGACTAAACCAGGTCTAAACTAGGACTAAACGAGTAAACCACTAACTCTGGTCTAAATCAGGTCTCAACCAGGTCTAAACTGGGACTGAACCAAGTTTAAACTGGGACTAAACCAGTTCATCGTAGAGAGGTCACTTTGAAAATAAAATACTTTTACTTTTTAACCCAATTAAAAACTGTAGTGGAGTAGAAAGTACAGATACAGGCTCTAAAATGTAGTGAAGTAAAAGTAAAAAGTATTCATCATAAAATGAACTTAAGTAAAGTAAAAGTACCTATAATTTGTACTTTTGACTTCCTATACTTCTTTTTTGATACCGTACTCGTACTAAATCCTACACATTTCTACTTTGTCACTTTCCACCACTGGATTTGGGTCTACAGCATGTTCCTCTTCATGTCTCTGTGTCTTTATTTGGTAGAAAATACATTCACAATTCAGCAAAGTCTTTGTGGAGCAGTCGCTGAAAGAGCAAGGGCTGCTTTCCCCCTCAGCACATTGTGGCCGTTCACCAAAGATGCCGTCTGTATCTAATGCGCCATTCAGTGATTTTTAAAGTCACACAAAAAAGAAGGAAGGACAGGAGGATAGAAAAATAAATGATTTATATTTTTAAGAAGTGAAACATGCAAATGGTTTGGTTCACGCAGTGGGACTCTTGTGAATTCAAAGGAAGGAAACGAGTGGGAGTGAACAAAGAGTGTTGGCTCAAAGTCTCATTGTTATTATTATAAAGAATGGAGGGAGATCAAAGCGTTGAAAGGCAAACAGTTCATGAAATACGTGGTTTTCTTTCGTTACCTCGCTGGCTATTTTGGTGGCGTGTCTGACATGGATCATGGCAGGGGTGATCTCGAGCCCAGTGAGGTTCTTGCCCCTCATAGACTCCTCATAGTCCTTCTTATAGTCTTTCTATCGACGCAGGCAAAGACAAGACAACAGACCGGGCTCAGCGACATTCATGCAACACGGAGCTCATGCACACCGTCCTGCCAATGCTTATATGCTAATACCAATACGAGGCCCAAAGATCTTTAATAAAACTCCAGATAAGACATGATTATATAGGGATTTAAAATGGCAAGCTCTGGCGGCCATGTTGGGATTGTCCTTTCCAACCTGGGGCAATGTAATAGGAACACCACATTTTTATTATGCTTTTTTCTGAAATGTGACCTCATGTCTAGTCTAGCAACAAGATTAACCTTTTGCATTTTTAATTTTATTCTTTCTGTTCATATCTTTAATTTTACAGTCTCTTTGCAGTAGGTAGTGCTATACAGGCTTCCTATTCTCATTTCCCGTACCTTCTCATTTTGTTTGTACGAAAATAGACAGAATGTGACCAATGTTTCGCTAACGGTAGAATGAATGGTGCTAAACAGTGCTAAGGCGAAACAACAGTACTTTAAAATGTCTTGACTGTGATACCTAGACTCCAGCCCTAAAACAAATCAAAAACAATGGCTGTACAATGACGTTTTTCATATAACTTGCTATTAGCATTAGCCTCATTAGCCGATCACAAAATGGCCGCCACACTTGCCACATCAACGAGCGTCTTTGCCTATCAAGAGTTTAATTAAAGATCTATATGTCTACTTATACCTTTAGCACAGCAGGAGGTGAACATAGACATAGTATATGGAGACTGAAAAGGCATTTCAATAAAGACTCACTGTAAAAAGATAGTGATAACATAAAAGATGTTTGTTGAATACTATCTATAATTAAACAAATAAACATAAAGTGTAATTCAAACTCAACGTATTTTTATGTGAATGGTGTGTGGACAATCTTTGGAGGCCCCCCTGTAGGTATCACTGAAAATGTTTGCTTAGATCACGTGAAGATAATACAATATGTGCAATAAAATTTATTATTTCTACTTTCAGTTACAATTTGATGAGGTAAATAACATGTTTTACAGATACAAAACTAGTGTTATTATATCATACAGGCAAAGATTCATCAGTCTTCATCTGTACTATGTAGTTGAAGAGTATGACGTTTCGTTCTCCATCCAAAGAACTTCGTCAGCACTGAGCAGAATTGACACTTTCGTAGGTCTTTTATGAAAAAAACAGTAGGAGGTGTTAACGTCTAAGTCCCACCTCTGGTTCTAAAGGTTGGAGAAACATCTTGGCCTATTCACACCTAATTACTGCTCGTTTCCTTCCTACTGATTTACCCTGGGCTTTGTTAAGGCTGTTCACACTTTTCTATGGTCTAACAAAGCCCAGGGTAAATCAATAGGAAGGTAACGAGCAGTAATTAGGCGTGAATAGGCCAAGCTGTTTCTCCAACCTTTAGAATCAAGGTGGTACTTAGAGGTTGACTCCTACTGTACAACTAGTTTTTTCATACAAGACCCTTGAGTGTGTCAATTCTGCTCAGCCCTGACGAAGTTCCTTGGATGAAGAACGAAACGTCCTACACTTCAACTACAGAGTACAGATGAAGACTGAAGAATCTTTGCCTACGATGGTCAACTCCTGTACGACTGAGAACTTACACAGATAGTGTTACTATACTAGATAGATACTAAAGCGACCAGCTACAACAGGCTCACAAAAATTGCAGTATAGCAATATTTTGGGGGGGAACTGGAAGGGGGGTTTCCGGTCCAATCAGGAGGTGAGGGGGAGGTTGTTCACTTTTAAAATTTCCATCACTATCACTTTATGAGTACTAAAGTCGCATTTTCAGTCTCCATATGTAACAGCACAGATAGTTACAAGCAACATTCACATTTAACACACGGTACAAGTCTAAGAGGCAAACTGCAATCTCCACATTGCCTTTTACCATTGTATATAACTGTATACTTAAAATACTCAAATTACCCCTGAAAAGTGAGCCAACTAAGCTTATGACAACGATCGCTAATCCATCAGAAAAGGCAATGTTTCGTTCACGTCAAAGCCTTATAGAACATGGACAAAAACTAGCGATTGCGTATACACCGACCTAATGCAAGAACAGTTAATATCAGGCAAATTAGGTCCACATTTCTGAGTGATTAAACTGTGTGTTAGAGCGAACGGACAGCAGGAGGTACCTGGCTCTGCATCTGCTGGGCCTCTTTAGCGGTCACATAGGTCGGGGTCTCGAAGTCCAGCATCGGCTTTCCCTTCTCCCTCTCATACTTCTCCTTGTATTTCACCTGATCACAACGACAGCGAAAATTGGGTTAGCTGCACTCTGACGCTTGTATGGAGACAGAGAGAAACAAGGTATTACAAACTGAGCATTATTATTTAGGTTTTAACCTATCTAAGCTATTTTGTTGAGATATGGGGGAATATTCATGAAAGTTCAATTGCTTCAAGTATTCGTCTTCAAAAAAGCAAGAATTATTAATAAAAGTGGTTGTCTCGATCATACCGACATACTGTTCTTGAAGTCAAAAGTTATTCAATTTAAAGACCTTGTAGATTATCAAACAGCTCAAATAAAAATAATAAATAAATCTTTTTGGATTACTTTAGGGCTCCTTTAGAGTTGCAAATTCAATCTAATCTAATTTCTTCTGATAAGAGCAGCATAAGCAAATCATAATAAGATATTTGCCCAAATTTTCCTGACTTTATGTACAATAGACACAAAATGACAGCTGGCGGAGCTCAGAGACAGAAATTCAAAAACAAAAACTGACTGATTGGCCAAAAACAACTCCACAATGAAAGCCACTTCATTTTTTTTTAACCCAGCCTTTGAAGAAGATGGATTTTTTGTGGCGAAACATCAGCAAACAATCAATAAATCCAGTTGGTTCATGAATAATAGACTATTTTTCCTTGTCAGTGAACATCAAACTCACGTTGCTCTGCAGCTCTGACGCCTCCTTGTGGTGAAGTTGTTCAGGTGTGTCCATGACCATGTGGTAGTGACCCTTACTCTCCTCAAATTTCTTCTTGTACTGGTACTACAGGGGCACGACCAGTCAAGCAACACAGCTCAGTATCGAGACAGAAATGACCATATCTTGGTGGTATTTATTAGAATTGAATGGTGATAGGGTTTTAGTTTGTGAAGGAAATTAAAATGTTATCTGGCAACTATGGGGAGCTAGGGAGCTTGTTAGGGGCAGTGTTGGGGAGAATACTTTGAAATTGTATTCAGTTACACTGAACACTGAATACTTGTCTTAAAATGTATTTTGTAACGTAATCAGTTACTTTGCCCAATCAGTGTACTGTATTCTGAATACTTAGATACTTTCACCTTGAATTGCATTATATTTTTGTATAAATATGGTGAAAGATTAAAAATATGTAGTAACTGTTGTCTGTCTCTCCTTCCTCTCCCTCACTCTCTCCTTCCTCTCTCTCTCTCTATTCTTCCCTCTCTCCTTCCTCTCTCTGTCTCTCTTCTTTCTCTTTCTCCTTCCTCTCTCTTTCTTTTTCTCTCTCTCCTTCCTCTCTTTGTCTCTCTTCGTTCTCTTTCTCCTTCCTCTCTCTCTTTCTCAATCCTCTCTCCCTCTCTGTATTCCTTTGGTATTTGAAAAGTAACTGTATTCGAAATACCCTCAAATGAGAGAGTATTTGTACCTGAATACAGTTACTCAAAATGAGTATTCTGAATACGCATTTAA
>OMNZ01076678.1:0-13502 GCA_900303255.1 Lesueurigobius sanzi
GTGGAACGTCACCTCGCTGGCGGGGAAGGAGCCTGAGCTGGTGCGGGAGGATGAGAGGTACCGACGAGAGATAGTCGGGCTCACCTCCACGCACAGCTTGGGCTCTGGAACCCATGTCCTGGAGATAGGGTGAGGAGCTCAGTCACCCGGGAGGAGCTCGGAACAGATCCGCTACTCCTCCACGTCGAAAGGAGCCAGCTGAGGTGGCTCGGGCATCTGTTTCGGAGTCCTCCTGGTCGCCTCCCTCGAGAGGTGTCCAGGCACGTCCCACTGGGAGGAGGCCCCGGGGAAGACCCAGGACACACTGGAAAGACGAGGTCTTTAGGCTGGCCTGGGAACGCCTTGGGATCCCCCAGGAAGAGCTGGATGAGGTGTGCGCGGATCGGGAAGTCTGGGCATCTCTGCTCAGACTGTTGCCTCCGTGACCCGACCCCAGATAAAGCTGAAGAAAATGGATGGATGGATGGATGGACGATCAGAGGAAAGGACTAGAGATTGATAGGATCATATTACTTATCTGGACTCTGTGTGGTGCTGTTACAGTCATCCCCGGTCTCCCCTACTGCTTAAATATTTATTTATTCCAGCAGAACACGGCAAACTCTTCATAGGAATAAACAAGACCAGGAAACAGTTGTTACTCTAGGAAGTTAGCAGGAAGTTCCTAAGCCACATTCCTTGCACAGAACCCATTATGACGAAATATTTTAGTCGTCAAAACTCTATGACGGACACATTTATGCTATAAATACTCACATGCACGGAGCACTGAAACTGCTAAGTGTGTATTGTTATCTGGTGCACCTCAGCCCTCAGCAGCTCCCGATGCTTCTGGCCCCTCTCCTCAGCTTTAATCTGGGTCAGACATCTGAGGTGGTGCAGCTCCTCTCTTAGGCTGTTTGATTCCCGCAGCAAGTCTTCTATGGCCCCGAACTGCTGCCTCTTTTGGCTCTCATGCTCGCCGGCTAATTGCTGAGGAAACCAGCAGAACGCCTCAGGACTAACGCACTCAAAAGCTAGACTGTATTTACTTTAGCTATTTTTACACAAACAATGAAAAAGTCAACAGTGCTTGAATTCTGCCTCTGTAGTGGAATTGTTTAAAGTTCAGAGTCGCACCTGTTTTTCAAAGCTGACTTTCAGAGCGTCCAGTTCTTTTTGAAGATCCATCCGCTGCTGAACACTGGCCTCTCTCTTTGGCACAGCGTCCAACTGGAAATACGATCAAACACAACAAAGCCTGAATTATGCATAGTGTCATTAACTGTTCATTTCGGCAAGATATGTTTATTTAGTTTTAGTCAATTTAGTCAGTATTCAAACATATTTGATGATATTCTTTGCTTCAGGGTCTTCAGAGTCTCACACATGAACAAAGCATAGACCTGTTTTTTTAAATTCCTTTAATTTTTCATTTAGTTCTTATTAGACAACAAATATATCTGAATACCTTAGTCATAGTTTTAGTTAAATATAAGTCAGTAAAACTACAGTATATAGGCTATGGGCATGCTAGCAACACATGACTTTGGAGGCGCCTTCTCTTCCTCTCCCGTTATTTGCCTATAATGGATTAGCAGTGGCCCAGGTCTTTAGGCTGGCCTGGGAACCCCTTCTGTCTGGGCATCTCTGCTCAGACTTTTGCCTCTGCGACCCGGCCCCGGATAAAGCGGAAGAAAATGAATGGATGGATGGATGGATTAGCAGTGTCTCCCTGAAATAAATAAAAAGCTCTTAATGACACGGAGAGCAGTGAGTCACTGGACAGTCACAAGCACCATGTTAAACACATCATGTTGGATGTAAAGAGTTTACTAAAGGATCCGTGGTCATCGTGGTGGGTGTTGTCTTGAAGCTAATGGCCAACACTAAGTAATTAAAATAGCTCAACATTTTTATCGAACCTGCTTAAAAAATTATCGGCCTGTCATTAGTATAAATATTTTTTAGTTGTTTATGCCTGATTTTTTTTCTGTATTCTTTAAAACAGTGTATTTCAGTGAAGTTAAGCCAAATATTAAAACATAATATCAAATCAAACCTTAAAGGGGCACTATGCAACTTTTTAAGTGAAAAATAAATTACTTTTATTTGTGTATATTTGACGTTTTAGTGACCCAGTGGCTGTATGAGAGCAGCGTGGCACCTTTACTTTCCCTCACAGTGGCCTCAATGATGCTCCAGGATCAAATGTTTTCAGGGTTTCTGGTCCCCGATACATCCTAGAGCATCATTGAAGCCGCTGTGATGGAAAGTAAAGGTGTCACGCTCCACCCATACAGCCACTGGGTCACTACAAGGTCAAATATGAACAAATATCAGGAATTTATTTTTCACTTTAAAAAGTTGCGCATAGTGCCCCATTGAAACATTGAAAATCCAGATTTTCAATGTTTTACACCTGAAATAATTATAAATGCTAATTATATTTTACAATAGGGTTCCCGTGTTGTTGGTCTGGTAATTTTGGGGTTTGCGACCCGGTTTGGGAAACCATACATCTTCTTCTGCCTATCTGTTGCGGACTGTTGTGGGGCAACAGTCCAAGCTACCTGAATCACATTGCACCAGTCCCGTATGGCTCCTCCTGCAGGTGGTGGGTCCACGGGAAGATGGCCCCACAGTGCTCCTTCACCTCTGGCCGATGTAACCGGCCTTGATGGTCTCATCATAAGGAGCTTCTGAACCGCTCTTGGTCTGACCCGTCACCTAGGACCTGTTTGCCATGGAAGACCCTACAAGGAGCATAATACCCCAGACACAGAGCTCCTAGGATCATTCGGGTGCTCACACCCCTCCACCACGATAAAGTGGTGGTTCGAGGAGGGGTATAATTAAAGGAGAAGAAGAACTTTATTTACGTATATAGCACCTTTCACAGACATAGTCACAAAGTGCTTTACATGGGACAATTTACATTCACTCCGAACACGATAGTGGCAGCTGCCCTGGGGCAGACTGATTGAAGTGTGGCTGCCTACATAAGGCGCCAACCGACCATCAGACCACTATACACTCACACACAGACATTCATCATTCATCCTGTTCAGATGTTTTTCGTGGTACAGGGGAAATCGGAGCACCCAGAGGAAACCTACGCAGACACGGGGAGAACATGCAAACTCCACACACAAAGACCTCGTCCTGACCCGGGATCGAACCCGGGACCTTCTAGCTGCGAAGCTAGAAGTGCCAAATAATAATATATAATAAAATATAACCATGGACAACCTATGGTTAAAGCCAGAGTAATATAGTTTACAAGTTACAATTTTGTCTTGTAGGAAACATAACAAAATAGGGGGTCCGGGTATCGAGCATCTCACTGAGGCTAGGTGACAGGCACAGCATGATGGCTACTTGTAACTGTAGCTCATTAGAAGTCTGCCATTGTATGTTCTGGATTGTTATCACACTAAAAGAGCTGAATGTCACCAGGTGAGGTTGTCATTTGAACCAGGTCTAACCCAGAACTGAACCAAGACTCAACTCGCAAGAATTAAAGCAATAAACCAGATGTTAGCCAAGACTGAATCCGATCTGCCAGGACTGCTTACGTGTGAAGATGAAGATCGGAATGTTACATGGCAGCTAAACATCTTGTCACGCATGATGGACGTTTTCCTCATCTCCATTTAGCCCAATGTCCATTTATCACCATCTCACAGTCTTGTCAAAATGCCGAAAAAATGTGTTGTAGGCTGATGTATGGCACACGGAAACTTTATTTTGAAGAACGGAGCTGGCATGTGAGGAAGCTGTTTGCGTGTGCATTACTTCAACCTCATTGGTTACCCTTAGGGTCTTGCCAATCACAGCTCATCTCCAAAAACAAGCCCAGAAAAGAATTATGGCTCTGAGACCATTTGTAATCATAATAATTACATTTAAATTCACCCATAACAGCAAGTGATGGAAGCAATACATATTTTCAAGGACAAAAATTATTTTCCAGGACATTAGATTTTATTTTCCAGATCTTCCAGTTTTCCCAGGACACGTGGGAACCCTGTGATACTGTGCACATAGCATTTTTATCAATTTCATGAGCTTTCAAGCAAGTTTTCTAGCATTTTTGTGACAATGATGCTAAAAGGTGACCCAGCTTGTTGTGAAACGTGCTTATGAACTCATCCCTGTGAAGAATTGAGATGTTAGATGATGGAGTGGAGTGGATCAAAGGATAAACAAACATGGCTACTTCACAGGACTTCGTAGATAAACAACATGGCTACCTTGCAAGACTTCGTAGATAAACAAACATGGCTACCTCGTAGGACTTCGTAGATAAAAAAACATGGCTACCTCGGAGGACTTCGTAGATAAACAAACATGGCTACCTCGTAGGACTTCGTAGATATTGCTGGTCAGGTTGGTCCACAATGGCGGCGCACGGAGTTGCAGCGGCTCAGGATCTACCCTCCATCTGATCTATGTAATTTCGTTGTACATTGTATAATGACAAATAAAGCACTTCACTTCACTTACAAAATGTGTTTGGAAAGTTAATAATGGTTTTGATGAAACAACTAACAATTTCATTGGAAAAAAAAAAAGAAAATGCTAATGCCTTTTATTTTTGAATCATTGTTTTTTTTAAAGATTAGATCTGAGATGAAAGCCTCCTCCTTAATGAGCACAGATGTTCCCTCCAGCATTTACATCCAACGTAATGATTTTTAATATGTAGCCTTTGACTGTCCATCGATAACTCACCGTCGATCATGTTTTCTTGAACTATTTATCGATTTGGATGAGACACTGCTAATCCCTAATTAGGCAATAATGGAAGAGGAAGAGAAACAGCCTCAGTTGGAAGTCACGTGTCACTCGCGTGCAGTGGTGGGCAGCAACAAAGTAAATGTATCGTAGGCAAAGGTTCTTCAGTCTTCATCTGTACTCTGTAGTTGAAGTGTAGGACGTTTTGTTCTTTATCCAAAGAAATTCGTCAGCACTGAGCATTTCTCCCATCTTAGTTCTAAAGATGGGAGAAAAACAACCATAACCTATTCACACCTCATCCCTGCTTGTTACCTTCCTATTGCCTTACCCTGGGCTTTGTTCTAAGGCTGTTCGCACCTTTCTATGGCCCTGCCCTAGCAGACATAGGGACGGTTTCGGCCAAAGAATATTATTCTTATTGTAATTAATATTGTAAGTATGTAAGTAAGTTAAACAGAAGTCCCCCATTGCGGTTCATGGTTGGATTGGGGAATGGGGGACTTCGGTTTAACTTAGCTCCTACTTACGATAATATTCATGTTGTATGAATATTTGTGTTGTTCTTCTATTCTTTGGTCATTTATATCTGCACGATTTAGAGCAGGGTGAAGAGGAAAAGACTCATATACATCTTCAGAAGTATTGTATATTCATATGTTTCATGTTTTTGAAGCCACTTATTTAAAACAAAATATACTTTTTACATCGAAGACTTCAAGGACTAGCAGAGTGCCTCGGATGTGTCATTTGCACTTTTTTTTTGTTGCCACTTTTATATGTTTTTGCCTCCCTTGTATTCTTTGGACTACTTTGTAATCCTTGATGAGCTCCTGCTGATGAATTTTCTTTTACCCTTGAACCCTGAAGCACTCACTTGATTTCCAGTTTTGTAAACTTAAAGAAAATACTTCAATACTTTAACTCTCTGGGCAACTTTCACATTAATTGGAGTAATATTTGACCAGTATCTGCACTTTCACTCAAGTAATGACATGAAGTACTTCGCCCTCCACTGCTCGCTTGCATAGAGCCCATTACTTTGACTTAAATGATCAGAAAAATGAACACTGGTGTCAAAGGACAAGTACTTCAATGTGCTCCACTGAATCAAATATGGTGCTTTTCCGTTTGAGGGAATGAGGGAAAGAACATACAAAATCCCGCTTTGTCCAGAAATCACTCCGTGCATATTCAATCCCATATTAAACATTGATGGCAAAATAATTAATACTATATATCAGCGTTTTCCTCTGGGGGAACGGGCATTGGGTGACGCCTGGAATGTTCAGTGAAACTAATTAAAAATGCATGGCTGTAGGCCCTGGGATCGCCCCTCTTCTCCACAGGCCTGCCAGTCCGAGCGCTGTGAACTGCGCCGCTGCAAGTCACGTCGCTCCCTATAATTGGAACTAGATGTGAGCAATAATAATCATTACAGCTTGTAATTAAAGCAAGTCACATTTCAACTGCACAACTACACACACGCACACACACACACACACACAGTCGCACACACATTCGAATTAATAAAAAATCTCGGTTGGGCTCCAGACTGACGAAGGTTTGAACAAAACAGCATGCATTAACAACAACATCACAGTCATCCGTCATCAAGCTATGGGGAAAGATAGAAGTTAGCAAACACACCATCAATCAAATCTTTGTGCTTAATACTTGTATCCGTTTTCTATTACGCATAGCATTGTGCAACGCTTAATAAAATGCTTTTGATTTGCGAAATATCCCAATCCCGCTGTGTGTCACTGTCATTGAGGTTTTGCTGACACATTTCCCGTAAAGAGAAGAGGAAGTGCGTTTCGTCTCTTTTAGTTTTCTGTTGAAAGTAACGTGGCCGACGGAAAATGGCTGAGAATACATTCCGGTGTAAGGGTTACTGATAGAATTCTAAGTACTTGAAATCCTACGGCGCATGTGAGACAGATTCATGGACAAATTGCGTCAGTGCACACTTTTTTATCAGAGGTAGCAGACTTTTCAATACGGCCAGCTCTTTCCCCTCCTACCTGCGCCTGTAGCTCATTGTAGATTGATTGCGTGTGCTCGAGCTGCTCAGTAGCTATGGCCAGTCCATGCTCCATCCTCTTGAGGTATTGCAGCTGCCTGGGAAGAAGCACGAAAGCCTTTTAAAATATTTATAATATCATGATAAGGCCAGGATTACAGTTTTCAGCTCCACTGCTCCAGGAATTTATCGGTCCAGGCTAATTGCGTATAGATTTCTTAGATGCTGTCAAATTATGCAAGCTCCAGAACATATCTTTTAAAACTTTACATTTGACTTCATTTTTGAGAGAGTGCAGCACACCCAAAGTTTACTCATACTTTTCCCTTCAAGGATGGCCAGAATTAAAATAAAAGTATGTTTACTTGCAAATAGGAATTAGCATAGTGCGCCAGTGGGTACATTTTACATCAGAAAATAACATGATCACTTACTGTATGTTATCATGTGGCAGACTGACAATGAAAATGATCAAATTACCATTTTTGTTATAACCCCCCCCCCCCCAAAAATCAACAACTTTGTTTAGAGCAGTGGTTCTCGACGGGTGAGTCGGGACCATAGACCGCGGAAGACATGGACGTAGCATTTGGAAAGAAAACCATGGAAAGTTAAGGTATGTGCGAGTTAGCTTCTTTTTTAATGTTGGAAATATTAAAAGACAAAGAACAGGATGGTGTAGTGCGTGGTAAGACAAGCACTTGAGGGCCATATTAACAACACTATTTCCAATAATGAGTTAAAGAGGGACCAAAACAGTTACATGTAAGTCAATGTGCGGCTTCGACTAGACCGAGCCAACTAGCTCTCCATCAGTAATGTACTCTCTATGGTAGGGACCCAAAAGTTATTTCAGTGGGTTGTGAGCCTTTCCTGAGTTTACAATATTTATTGATTGACGAAGTTTAAAAACTGTACAGAAAAAGGATAAGTAAAAAAAGTGGCCTTAATTTCAGCATTTTTTGCAAGCAAAGAAAAATAACAGTGGAAGCCAGTGCGATTTATTTTTCTTAAATTAAACTGACAAATTTCCTAACTTCCTAATAACTTATTAACTTTAATTAAATAGATAAATCATACTTAGACAAACAGATACTTATTTCTGGATTACCTTTTACAGTACAGTCTACAGTTAAATGGTCATGATGTGAACTTTATAGGCTTTTTCATGCTTATTCCACAGCAATTGTATAGAAAATAGTATATTTTACATGATGGTAAGCGAGTGTCTAGTAGTGCGCTCGCTTACATGAGTATATTCTCTCATACTGGGCTGATGGTGGGTCTCGGTGCTGTACCAGTTGAGAACGACTGGTTTAGATGCTGCACCTCATCAGGGGTGTAATTTTCCAGTTTTTTTTAGTTTTTTTTTTACAGATGTACATATTCAGAAAACGCACTTTGCTAATAAATCATTACATTTCTGCTTCATGTTGCAAAAGGGTAAAAGGAAAAAAATAAAAACAACCTGAGCAGAGTTTAGCTCTGTGCAGAAAGAAAATAGTGATTTAATATAAGTTTGACCTGATTGCTGTTGTTCAGAATGGACTGTTTGGCTTAGCATTGAGCTAAAGTAAGCTAGCAGTTTCACTAACGCCTCTTTCAGTGCGAGTGCTGCTCAAACTGAATGAGCAGTGCTTCACTTTTAATAATCAATGATCTGTCCTCCCAAAACACAAATAAAGTATTAAAGCTCCTTACGCCACGGTTCATGAAAACATGTAATGATCCTTGATCTGCTGCAAAGAGTGTTTAAATGTCCCTGACTAGTAAGTTTATAACGTATATAGCGTAACTTACCAGTTTTCAACCATACGCTGCAGTTACTCATGAATAAAATACTATACAGTATACAATACTCTGATTGGGCAAAATATCATAAAATGTTCTATCAATCGATTCATTATTTATTATTGTAATCTGATTAATCACACTTTTGAAATTTGATTAATCACGATTAATCACAGTCAATTTTATCGTTATAATTTATTAATTATTTACATTTCCCTGACATAAAACACACTCATTTAAAATAAGCTAATGACGTTTTATTATGATTTCAGTTTATTAGGTTGATTTAAGGCTTATTCAACAGTTTGGGGAAAATTCTAGTATCGTACAATATATAAATAACAAATAGTTATTTTTGGGTTGTGGCTTGTCGTCCGATGGAGAGGTCTCAATGACATATCAGAGAAACAAACGCCTTGAGTAAATTTACGTTACCAAACACTACTTCCTTTGGCGTTTGTTCGGTCAAAACATGTGCGATTCATTTGCGATGAATCCATGATGAATGCATTAATTATTTTTGGATTAATCGTGAGTTAAAGCATTAACTTTGACAGCCTAAGCTAAGAATTCAATATTCTGTGTGGAGAAGTTGATGAAAATCATGTACATGTCTTATGGTGATAATGTGGAGAAAAAAAATACCCATAAAAAATATTATTAGCTGCCTGTAAAAAAGCCAAAATTGTGCAGATAAGAACCACTTACAACTTAAGATTGGTTACAAATTATGAATGAGGACTCGGGACTCAAGAAGAAGAGTGTCACTTCAACCATTTGTCACAAAGTCTTTTGTTTTGAGTCCCTGTATCCCATTTGTCCCGTATGTCTGTATTGTTCTATATAAAACTAAAAGTAAGAAAAGCATTCAGTATTCTTCTACAATTTATTAAGTATTTCCCCAACACTGACTTCGACTGAGGCAAGAGAAAGGGAGGTTCATGAGATGTTAGAAGCAGACTGCTACATAATGACAGTTTCTGAAGTAAAGCAAGGTCAGTTGTATTCGCTGGTATGCAGTGACTACATTTATGCCGTGTTCTACCTGTTGATTTCACGTTGCTGAGCTGATTGGCGCTCGTGCAGGTGCTTTCTGTCAGCCATGGTGTTTTGAAGCTTCATTTCCAAGATGCCTCTGCAAATGACACACGGGACACATAAAAAACAAAGTATGAATATCTTCAATAGGCAGCTGAAAATGGCCTTGGCTTTAAAAGGAAAATGTCTACCTGCTACCAGTGATCTCCATCTCCTGCTCCCTCAGGACATCCTGCGCTTTCAGCCGCTGTCTGTACTCCTTTTGACTGGCCTCCACTTGGACCCGTGCAAGCTCTAATTCTTTCATTACGCTGCTCCGTTCCGTCAAAAGGGAGTAGTTGTGCTCTTTCACCTCCTTCACTCGCTGGCCCATTACCAGTATCTCCGCATTCAGCGACTCTATCTTCTCCAGCGCGGCTCTGGGCAGATGTGGCAAAAATAAGGCATGTAGAGGAAGAGTGAAATTTCCATGATGCCTCTAACCTTGCATTGCAGAGGTTCATAACAGCACAAGCAATCTCTCTTTTACTCACAGCCAGCAGTAACCATTTTCTGTGTGAATTTCAAATTAGCAGTCCTCATTTCTCTCATGGCTACAGAATATTTCCGCAACGTTGCTTCTATGTCAAATATTAATCAGAAATAAACATTAAAGACACTGCAGCAAAGGCCAAAGCTGGATATTCTCATGGTGGAAAGGATTTGAATTAGGGTGACCGCCTTTTCCTCTTTTGGTTGCACAGCACAGCCTTTTAGGCCTTTGTCCCACCTGTTTAGATAATGCTCCTCTTTTTCAATAAAGGTAGATGTACAAAGAGAAGATGACAAATGATCCACCAATGTTTCCATGGGGCACTTACTGTAAATGAACTGTGCCAAAAATAAATGTCACTGAAAAGCACTACAGATGTTTTCAGTCGGCATTCAATCTAAATTTCTTGATATTTTATGCCATAATTCATGAAAAAATACACAAAGTATGGCCCAAAACACAGTCGACTGCATGCCTTAATGACATTTTCAGTATTTTTTTCTCCCGTTTTACTCAATTATTTTGTCCAATTTCTCAAATGTATGAATGCGTAGATGTGTCTGAGGCATAAGAATGTTAAAAACATTCAAATTTGCATAAAAATTACAATATTGTCACCTCCTAATTTTCCAGATTAGAACATTTTGTGACCTATTTCTATCCAAACACAAAAAGTGATCTAGCAGCAGTGTATGTGTGCTTTTGGGCAAAGGAAATGCTCATGCTGATCTTCATGTTATCCCATGACACGACTCGTCCCACTTTCACTACGATTTGAGGTGGTCACCCTAATGTGAAACCACGGACAACGCTGGACACACGTCATCATCTGCGTTAACTTGAACAGATTTCCCCTTTTATTTCGTGAGAACAGTGAGAACATTTCCTATTAAATTCTCAGTTCCTTCTTCTCACTAAAAGGTTGATTTTCATAGCCCCAGAGAGTCTGCTGTAAATAAGAAGGAGAAGTGGACCAGAACTGTAACTTGCAGACACAAAAGCAAGCAACAAGTGGAAATGTGTTTTTAACAAAGGAGGTAGAATTATAATTAGACTTTGCTTTCTTGTCCTTTTTGCGGTTGCTTAGTGAGGTGTGACCAAAGTTTACCCTGTGCCAAATGAAAGAAATTGGTGGCTTTCTTTGAAGAAGATCTATATTAAACAAGACCGTATCTGCTTAAGGCGGCGAGGCGCCGCAGGTGAATGGGGAAAAAGTTTTAATTAAGAGATGTCAATTTGAAACTCTTGTTGAAGATTACTGACATAAATATGAGGAAACAGTGTAAGTCTTAATTTCTGTTATGTTTTCATATAAAAATAAGCCATTCTGAGCATGAAAATTGCCAATATTTTGAGCAACAAAATCTAAACAATGGATAGAACCAGATTTAAATGTATGTATTTTTTGTTGTTGATACACTACCGTATTTTCCGGACTATAAGTCGCACTTTTTCTCATAGATGCTACGAAAGTGGAGATCTTGTCGCCACCATAAAAAAAACAGAAATTGAGAAAATAACCATTGAATTTGACAAGTTCCCAAATAAATCTACCCAGAAACGCTAAAATTGTGCAACAACTAAACAACATGCTGTGAAGAGAAGGTCATGTATTTGTTTCCGAGTGAAAGTTTACACATTGAGATTGCAAACTGGCCCAAAACTTGAACATTTAAATGATTCTCGCCAGCAGCGTCTCCCTAGATAAGGAAAGAATTTAGAAATCCACATGAAGGTATCACAGCTTGACATTGCTAATATATGAGAACACATTTGCAAATCAAAGACTATGTTAACTTTGAAAACCTGTTGCTACCTTCTTGCTTCGCTGATGATTTCGTCTAAAACTCTCCCTCCCCTGCTTCCCTTGCAACAAAAGAATATTACTCACTGCCTCTTGTCATGCTTCCTTTCCATCTCTTTTACAATCTGGTCAGGTACACTCATGAGTTGTGCTCTCTCAGCCTTGCAAAGACAAACGCAAACACAGCCGGCATAAACGTGCGAGACCAGATGATTTGTTACTTTATTGATGATACGCTCTGAGCCACATTCTAACCACTAACGCACAGACCTCTCGCAGCTCCATGATCTCCCTCTTGTCCTCCAGCCCTTTCTGTTCTTTCGCGATCTGCGTTTCATGGTTAGACGCATCCTCCATCAGGCTTCTGTGGAGAGGGGCAACAGAGACGCGTTCACAGCCAGTGTGATTGACAGTTCAGAAGTGTCTGTGCCGGAGTTAAAATCCACAGAAAAACAGCCTAACATTACGCACAAAGTCGCACATCCAAGGACAACACAATACCTGATTTCAAGTTGTCTTTCAGCGAGCTCTTTCCTCAGATTGTCAGTTTTATCCTGAAGGGCTTTTGTTCGCTCTTCTATCTCCTGGAACAGAACGCATTAGATGAAATATTAGCACAGTAAGTCATTGTGGCTTACTTTGACTGCGTTGTTTGTGAGTTTCTTTCACTATTTTCGACTGTTTTGTGTGTGAAATAGTAATAATTATTTTTAAGCTGTCCTTATACCCATCCGAGGAGGCATGAGTATACTGACACTTGGTGTTTTTTTTGTTTATTCTCTCCCAAGTATAAAATCCAGGTAGAAGACTTTCATGTTTCTATACATTCCAACAGTGCACACAGAATAATACATAAATAATAATAATAATAATATACTGTTTTGTGTTTACTTTAAAAAAAAAAAGAAAAAAAGCCTTTGCAAACACATCCAGCAGTAGTGGATGAAGTCTATTACTAACAGGGCCAGTCCTGGGCCC
Organism: Lesueurigobius sanzi; assembly: GCA_900303255.1. NCBI lineage: Eukaryota > Metazoa > Chordata > Actinopteri > Gobiiformes > Gobiidae > Lesueurigobius > Lesueurigobius sanzi. The sequence goes on from OMNZ01076678.1 coordinate 12,889, forward strand.
AGTATTTCAAAACTTTGAATCTGGATAATAATGATCCAGATTTCTAAGTCAATGGATCTGAGATTGATATCTCGGTATTTCAAAACGTTGCAGGATTGGATTCAAATGATCCTGATCCTCTTGGATAGGGATTTCCAAATTTGAGCATGATGCCTCCTATGAGACAAAAGTACTTGTCTATTAAATTAAGATCGATTAAACTAAATGTTTCATGAAAACAATGTTGAAACCTTGGTCACAAACTTCTATCTAGAGTGGAAGAAATGATTGAAGCAAAGATTTGAACACATGGCCTTTTTGTAATGAATTTGACAATAGGATATTATTCTATTTTCAAGAGTAAAAGATAATATTTAGTCAATATAATACAGTTTTATTCTGAGGATTCAGAGTAAAATATGTCAGTGACTCCAACTGTGTGAAATCCAGCCTTCTAGAACACAAGATCAACCTAAAATCCACCTCTGAGGTGGGATCATTTTAATCCTACTTTTTAGGATCAAAATGATCCAGATTTGGATCTAATTTTTTGAAATACCCAAAAGGGTAAAATATCCAGATCAATGGCAGGATTGGATTTACAAATCTGGATTTGCATCTTCAGGATAAAATTT
>OMNZ01076693.1:0-10663 GCA_900303255.1 Lesueurigobius sanzi
CTTTTTTCGAAAAGTCTATGGGTAAAATGAATGAGGGAAATCTCTTCTGGCACCGGGGCTCGGTTCGCGGGGACGAGCTTGTGGGCGGGACTACGATGCTGGTCCCTGGTTTTGCCCCAGGGACCACCGTTCAGACTAAGCAGTAGTCTGCGGCCCACTGTGTTTGTGTGTGTGCAATATAGGCCTATTTTTTTTTGTATAAAAGAGGGCTATATACTTTATTTTACAATGCTTTGTGTTCTCAAATGTTTAAAATAACATAAGTAGAGTTATTAAAAGACATACATGTATATCAACTTGATATTCATGAATATTCAATATGCAGCAGCCCTAGTTAATTTTTAGTAGTTAAACTGGATAGCAAGTCACGGACCACCAGCAGTACTGTCACGGACCACCAGCAGTACTGCCACGGACCACCAGGGGGCCACGGACCACCAGGGGGCCACGGACCACCTGTTGAAAACCCCTGATCTATATCTTTCAAACGGCAATGACATGCCATGAAATATACACTATCCCACGTAATAATTGAAGGACAATGTAAGTGCGTGCGTGACACTTCCGTAGACCGCAGTTTGTTATTTAAAGTAATTGTTTGTAAAAATTGAGAAAGTACATTTCTCAATTGTGAGATATAGTATGTAATAATATATATGTAAGTATTATAAAGTCCTGATTAAATTAGCCCTATGGTCCTAACACAGCGCCCCCTGCTGTCACAGTTAATATCAAACACAGGAGGATTATATCAAAAAAAGAAAAGAACATGCTTATCGGCCAACCACAACCCCAAAATATGGGCATCGGTCCATATCGGTCGGCCTCTAAATAAATGCACTGTAAATACAACTAAATATATATATTTAAGGCGAGATTTTCTCCTCTCAGCTGATGAGAAGCTTCACTGAATAGTTCAAATACTTGTGGTGCACCCCATTTTGAGGACCTTTGCACCAAGCTGCAAGTCTGTCTCTAGGGAACAGTGCAAAGGTATTTCCTCTATCTGGCAATATCCGCTGAGAAGTCCTAAATGTAAATTCATTAGTCATGCTACATAAGGTCAATTTGTGACAGCACAAGCACTACAAATCATGGCCAAACCTCAACAAACCATACCAACATGAATCCCAGACAGTTACTTAATACAAACTATGCACAGCCAACTTCGCCAGATGCAACACACAGACCAGACTGTGGAAGCTGCTATTATCCCTCCACAAAAGCACAGCGCTGGTTTGACAATCACCAACAAGTTTCCCTGACTCTCCTGGTAACATTTTTGCAACTATGTTTAGCGACGATGACAATCAAAAGATGGAAAACAATATGATTTTTTTATATTTTAGTCAAAAATGCCACTTTGAAAACATAGTTCAGTAAATCACAACTTGACCAACAAAAACAGCTTGTGTTGTTATTGTTGCGTTGTTAACTCTTTGCTCGTCACAACCACAGAGCCACTGCCTCAATCAAACTATGGCCAACCCAAATGAATAAGTCAAAAGGTTCAGAGCATCTTTCATTTGGTTACACATTTAACAAGGATTTTGATGTGGTAATATCCCGGTTTAGTCCTTGTTTAGAGAAATATTTCAGCCTGAGCCTTGAGGAGTCATAGTGGGTACTAGCACAAGTATAGTTGGTCATAATATTGTCTAAATAGTCATTACTCCCCATCAAAATGCTAGATTATCGTTTCGTACATAAAATAAGTGCTCATCTATGGTATGGTTACATTTCTGCTTGGCTAAGTAAAGTGCCTTTTTGACAGCATAAACCACATGATAATGACACACTGGTGGCGAACCAGAGGCCTAAAGTTAGAAGCTGAACATCTTTCTCAAGATAAAAAGAAAGAAAAACATCCCAAGGGCAACATAATGTGCTGGATATAGTCGATAGCATGTGTAGTTTATGAACGTGTCCAAGATAGTAGATCTATTCACATTGTTTGTAGATTCAAAGTGGCTCGTCTCTGCTGTGGTGAAGGACTGTGATGTCTTCAGACAGACGCAGTGCGTGGAAACCCTCTAAGTATATGCTCTGTCAAGCCTCTGGAGGAGCATGGGCTTCTGTAAATATGGAGTCAGCGAGCAGAAGAACTGCTGAGGAGGCACTGTATGTCAGGGGCTTAAAAATGTAGGCTAATAAGGCCTGCTCTGGAAGATAAGATTTCCAATAATAATTGAATATGTTTCATCAATTTATTTCAGAGGAAGCAGGAGAAATAGATAGAAATAGTTCTATCATTAAGTAGAGTTCAGCCAAAAATATTAACTTATTTAGAAACATACATACATTTTCTTCTACTTCTTTAGCATTAGTAGTCCTTTTGAAAACTAGATCACCACTTCAATTAAAGTTTTATGTGAAAATGGCTATCAAGCTAAAACATCCCAAAAATGTAGACATTTAAAAAGTGCAAGTAACAACACGCTGGTTCTTGCACTTGAGCCAGGCTGTCTGACATTGAAACAAGGCCGACCGTTTATCTGAGGTTTCGAAAAAGACAGATTATTTAGCTTTAGATGGTGCGCTAGTGTGCCAAAGAGCAAAATAAGCCCATTAAATAGCCCCCTCGTGGAAGAGAATAGCTTTGAAGACAATTACAGGCACTAGCAGCCCTGGCGTGTGGCACAACATCACATACTTGAGAGACAACAGTCATTACCGCTCATGAAAATAGTATTTACTCGGACATTCTCATCAGTCGCGCAGTCGTGAGATGCCTCGACATCCAGCAGCATTAGTCATGTTTAGAAACTGGAGACGACAGAGACTAAGAAAATGAAATGGTAGAAGTTCAACAATGGTCGCCTCTAAAGGGCATTGCTTATCCTTGACTCAACCTGTTACTTTGCTGAGTAAGCATCAGTTGGCTTTGCCTAAACACTGGGATTTCCACACCTGAAAACATTGCAAGTCTCAAAGGCCTTTTGGATAGACCCTGCATCTCGTCGTTTGTAATATCGCAATATGTGATGACAAAATCAGGTCTTAGATTACAAAACTTTTGCAAAGATAGCCTAAAATAATACTTTTTGAAAAGGGTTTCTTCAGGCTTTCTATTTGCTTCTCCAGTGACTATGAAGCAATGCAGTAATCTTCAAGAGAAAATATCATTGTTTATCATCATGAATGGCCTGATTTGCTTGAAGTTTTGTTCATTTAATTTGACCGTTTTGGCAGTGAGCTTAATGAATGCTAACGGAGACCCCGAATACTCCCAAATACCAGACTGTTTTGAAACCGAACCCTTCGCATGTTCAGAAGCGAATTGTTTATTTGGATTATTAGCTCCGTGCCTCAGCTCACTGCGGATGCCACAGCGGGACCCAAACAGCTGGGATGTGTTGTCCCTGGTCCCAGTCGAACGATTACAGTCAGCTGTGGTGCGCCTCCACAGATCTGAATTCAGGGGCTGAGCAAACAACCTCCGGGGGCTCGCAAAGCTGCAGAAAGAGGGGCTCATCGGGCCATAAGCCCGTCTACTGGGCTTTACGGAGAACCCTCGAAACAGCTGCACCGAGACGTGAAACTGCAACTCGGCACATTTCTCGGGCCTGGTTTGCAGCAACATGCAACGGGTATGAAAGTTATAATACCAAACAGAAAGGAAAATAAATACGCCAGACTGGATAGAAATTTTGACATAGAAAACCACTTAAAATGAAAAGGGTCATTTTTCATATTTGCCGTAATCTTAGCACGATAGAACTCAATTTTGTGGCACTAGTGGAAGTAATTCTGAAGTTTAGTCTCACAGAATCACAGTGACTAATGTCAGAACAACTTGCTAATACTCAAAGCTTTTCAACCAACAAAAAAAAAGAAAAATCAATCAAGGGATTTAGAATTTTGACTCAAAATGGCCTTGAAGGTTGACAGCAAAGTTATTGCAACTGTGTACGTTTTAGTTTGCAGTTAAGTTTGTAAAAGGCAATACATTTCAAGCACGTGTGACATTTGGGCGTCTACGTTTGTGCCGAGCTGGAAATTTCCACGCAAACGCTGAGTAAAGTCGTTAAAGAGGGGCAGGTAAACATTGGTAGGTGTGGGCTGCCAGCATTCGACTACAGTGAGCCGAGACCTTTGTCTGATCAAGTTCAGTCAAGTCCCGCAGCAGCACCCAGGAGAGGGCGGAGTCACGGACTGTTTGCGCAGTGTTCCCAGGGCAGGTGCAGTTCAGGTACAGACTTTTACAATAACAAAATGGACCACTTTGAGAAATAGGGCTTTTGATGTTTGTGGGACACGTTTTCTATTGTTAAAATCAATAACGCAACATTGGTGGCCGTGTTAACACCAGAAAACCATAACTTTTACACCAATGCCAGTAGTTTTTACCTTCTACTCAAATAAAAATGTTCAAAAGAAATCTCAAAATGTACTCAAGTCAACAGGACAAAAAAGGCTCAAAAGGGGAAAGCACATGCAAGATACACGGAGAGCAGATGTTGGCACACATGCTTTTGTTTATGAAGTTAAAAAAGGTTTGCGCAATGCTGGAAATAAAACTATGCTATTTCTGGCAACTGAGGCCAGCTGAGCGGTTGGATCATTATTTAGAAGGAGCTGGAGATGTGGGTCAGGGGGGCAGGAAGTCAACTGCGAGGCTATGTTAAAAACAGACATGACGCAGGGCCAGCGGGGTAGCATTTCTAAGACACATGTCAAAGCGATAACCGATGAAAAAAATAGATTAAATTGTTGATGCAAAACAAAAGAATTGGGTCACACTCCGATACACTGCAACCCAGGCGGTGTCTCCACAATGCAAGCTTCTGTACTTCACCTTGGGGATGGTGCACACAGATAAGGCTGACCTTCGCTGATAGAGGGGATACGATTACCATAACACTCTAGAGACGGGCCGGCGTCCAACACAGTCAGTAGTACCTGCTTACGGGCCAGTTTCTCCAGTCTACCAGCTTGAAAACATCGCTCTTTAACAAACCAGGTGCTAAATAGCAAAGGCAAGCTGACAAATATCATAGCTATATACATTATTGATTTGAAACGTCTTGTATTATATCAAATGACTCTGCTGCTGATCCTCTTTTGCATTTGCTACTCGCTTTGCACAAACGCTTGATAAATGACCACCAAAATAATGTAAATGGGGCTGAAATATATCATTTAGCTGCTTTTGTGGGGAAGAAATGATGTGCGATTAGACCAGCATGTTCTAATCTAATGTACTTTTAAAGTGAATAAACAAAGCCATTGAGACAAACACTGCAATAAAATATGTTTTTTTGATAAAATGTGTCATGTAGAATTTGATTCCAAGTATAGGTTTCTGTCGAGAATAAAATATTTATCGGTCCTGGCAATTTTCCTATGTCCACACAAAGTACAGTATATTTGTACAAGACAGATTTGAATACAACAGAGAGCAGAACTAAGTCAACACAACGCACTATTCACACCAGAGTCGGACACAAAGCTACATCCCCCATGTGTACTTTCTGACTTTCTGCTGCCCGTGGGGCGAACAGCAGCATGTATTTTCAGTACTGAGAAATGCACTTGGCTTTACAGCATTCTAAGCATTCTCCATGATAATTAACAGAAAGAGTGGGAGTGTAGAAGAGGCGTACCGTTTCGTATCATTAGAAACTCATTATGGCCTCAGATTTTTGTGCCCTACAGAGCACAGAGAGATGACAGAGAAACTAAAGTAGTGGACTGTTAACATTTAATGGCTTATGGATGATTGGCACAAACAAACAACTATTCTGTATCAGCGAATTCAGTGCGCGGCTCTAAAACCAAAGACTTGTGTTTCTCCAGAGAACAGATAAATAGAGGTGGGCATTGTGTTTGCGGATCGTGCCAAAGTTGGCCCCATGGTCACAAAGCGCTCTCTGTGGCTTCGCGGAACAGTCGCTGGTTTGGGGATGAGCCAGTGGGCCTCCCTCCAGCCGGAGGCCCCTGAACCAGAACTCATTTCTGGGCCCAATGTTCTGGGAACAGCCATGGCCTATTTGGACCGACTTGTATACAAGATGTACTTTTATATAAGTCACGCTTATCTCAAAGTGATACTAAACATTCATGTGATGGATTTTGGTGGCTTCAAAACAAGTATGAGGAGAAAGAAATATTGAGCTTGTAGTAGTCTGCATTCCAGCTCATTTTACTTTCATTAAATAGGTTACACATAGACATTTATGGGACCCAACTAGCATCACCACATTCAAAATCAGGGCAAGGGAAATGCCATGACAAGACACCCTGCTCTTGCAGTTGCACCTCTGAAAACCTAGATACGAGAGATGAGGCCCTGCAGGCAATTCACAAATACACTTTCTTTAGTAGACTGAGCTCAATGGCCTTTAATCATAAAGACACGCCCTGCACAGGTCTGAATTGAGAACAGAGAAGGAATGTGCTTTCTTAGCAACAACATCCAATAGACTTGTCTCAAGCATGTTGTTCCTGTATCACAAGTCGTAATGGGTGAGGAGCAACTGTAATAGCTTCTCAGCGCGAGCCAAGAAAGTCCCCACGCCTTACCTGAGCAGAGGATGCCTTTGTGTCGGGCGCAGGAGAAGTCGTCACATTCGCAGAAGCGTCCATAGATTTTGCCGAACTCTGACTCGTAGCAGAGGCACTGGTTACAGCTGCACTCCCCTCGCCCGCTGCAGATCTGTTTGCCCTCAGCCTCCCTGCAGGCGCTCAGGTACATGCTGCCAGCCTCTCCCTCCTGGCACTCACAGCGGGCGCCCAGGTAGCCCGGCTCACAGTAGCAAGTCCCGCATGTGTAGGTGCCTGTGCAGAGGGTAGTCATTTATTATACAATATGTCCTATTGGTCGATTAGTGCCCGATAGAAACAAGATTTTTACAGCAGGATTGTACCTTTTCAAGATGATTCAAAATAAAAAAATACATAAATGGTTTCCAGCTTGAAGAACAATGAAGTACAAAAACTACTAGTGGTTGAAATTTAGGTCTGGACAAAACACCACTACATAAATGAGTCAGAATTTTGGTGGAATATTGGACTGTTTGTTCAAGTTTTTCCTTGCCAAATCAAAGTAAAAACACACAAAAGCAACAATTATAGGCCTTTACTACCTCACCAATTTAAAAGGTGCATTACTGATTGCCAAAGGCTGCACAACAGTCACAAATGCTACGCTCTTTGCTTTTTCCATTAAACCAAAGATCCATGAATTGATCAAAGAATTACCGATGGAGCTGCACATGCTGCTGTTGGTCTGTGCTCGCTGGGTGCACCTGCAGTCACACTGATAGTCCACGGTCACCTCCAGACGGTCTTTAAATCCCACAGGTTTTATGGTGAAAGTCTGGTCTGTCCCTCGGGGCGGACAGCTCCTCGCTTCCACGCTGACGTTAAAGGACACCTAAAAGCGCGATGAAAAAGATAGATAGGATCAAACTTCCTGTTTTGTTTCACGGTTAAAGATCTGAACTGCAATCATTCTGTACTGAATCTTAAGTGGATCCGATTGCGTCTTTGAGTGGGACGATTAAAATTCTTGGCATCTCCGGGCCGGCCTGTGCACACTTGATCTCATGATGCTTTGCTTTTTTTCTTCTTTGTTCACCCAAAAATGTGGGTAAATGAGTGGCTTTTCCTCTGAAAGTGGAACGCCAACTAGACCTCCGCCCATGTCCCAAGACAGGAAGTGAGTTTTCGCTGAACTTTGGCAACTCCAGCATTTAGCCTTTTAACTGGCGTGTTTCTCTTTAATTAGAGGAAGGTGACAATTGGCTCATACTAATTAAAAAGTAAAACCAAAATGCCAAAGTTTGCTTTTAACCCAGGGGAGTGTGCATTATACAAATCATATCTTAAGCATAGCAAGCTGTACTTGTATAGGTGTCAAGTACAGTGTTTAGTCAGGAGTTAAATTGTAATAAGGAATTCAAAATTACAATGCAGCAACTAGATAAACCAGATATTTGAGGTCTCAGAGCTTCAGAAGGATGAGCGAAACAGTGGCGCAGCCCTCGCGCTTCCCAGCAAGAAGGTTCTGGGTTTGATTCCCGGGCCGGATGGGGCCTTTCTGCGTGGACTGTGTATGTGTGTCTGCGTAGGTTTCCTCCAGGTGCTCTGTTTCCCCCATCACTAAAAACATGTACGATAAGCAAGGATGATTGATGTGTAGCTTACCACCAGCGTGTAAAACTGTAGCATGTAAAAGTAACCCTAAATAAAGCTCGTCTTCTTCTAATAACGACTTCTTCAGAATCAGGATACTGGTTACTATGTCATGAGCCTCTGGGCGAGCCCCCTGCATTTTACGCGGGAACTTAATGAGTTAACAAGAGCACAATTTAATTAACTGTAAATGTGAGGCACGAGGAGGCTGTTCCTGCAGTCATGTGGCTTTAAGACGGCTCTGTGGGGTCAATCTGAGACAGGAAGTAGCAGAAGAATGCAGAGGGAGTCTCAGTTTGGGTCAAAGCTCCAATAAACAATTTACTGGTTACTTAAAATTCTCTCTTAAAATACCTTACTCATGAAACAGAATTTATTCTATTTGATGAGTTGATACTGACAAAATTATAACCCTGCACTTTTATGTGGTGATCAATTAGGGCTGCATGTGTGAGTGTTCTTGTAGTTGTATAAAACTGACCCATGGCATGTTATAGCAAATACGGCCCTATTTATATGCAGAATACTTTTCTCAATCCATGCGTTCCTCTTACTTTACACTAAGGATGGCAGAACAAAAACACGCTCCAACCAGGCCCCCCCTCCGGCACCTCTTTCATGCCGCACAGTTTCACAGGCCCTTCTCGCTAACTTTTGTGTGTGTGAGGTCATTGGCATGCCGCGTGAGTGACACCTGGGCCACATGTCCTCAGCGCACAGAGCGGGCAGCCAGGCAAACAGACCCACTCCATAGAGAATAATGGACATGAGCGGGGCCCATCGCGGAGGGCTTTTCAATAACCTCCTTTCACCAAAGCTGTTCAATCACCTTCAGGCCTTCAACAAGTTCCCATTACAAAACAGAGACAAAGAGGAAGAGGCACACAGGGAGGTTTAGCCATATTTTCAGTCGCCCCGTGTAGAACGTATGGATCTCTCTGCAATGGTTTCAGACGCACTTCTGTCCAATTAAAGCTCTTGGATCACATTGTTGATCTTAGTATGGGATTCCAACAATAATACGGCTGGCCACGACGCACACACGACTCCCAATTCCTTTTTTTAATTGATATTCTATCCAATAGGAAACATTCCAGCCACCTAAAATAAACCAGCTGCCATCTTAAAGTGAGCACATAATAAAGTCCCCTATAAGATACGAGTTTGCCACATCCTTCTCATTTCACTCCATATTTAATCTACGTAGGTCAAGTCCCAGTACCATTACAGGTGGTCTACACAACCGAAGTGTAGACCACATACTCTTCTCTCATTTCCTGATTCAATTTATCAGGCAACAGTCAGAATCAAAGGTCACACAGGGTCTGCAGCCACAGCCACTTGGATCAAGACAAATTTCATAATACACCAACCAAATGGTAATCTTGAAAATTGTACATAAATGTCTAAATGTATTGTCTACAATGTTCCAGTTCGCCTCTCGTCCAAGAATAACTCATCTGAAAACGCCTTTAGTAGTCAGCTGGTTTTGAACTCTTGATTGCCAAAATAATTGCTTGTGTTTATGTTAACCATACAGTGTTGAAATAGTTTACAAAAATATTGCAATATTAATATGGATTATTTTATTCAAAGAAATTGATCAGGAGACAATTTAGAGAATCAAAATCTTCAGATTTGACCCCTTTAAACCCTGAACTCTGCCTTCTTCATCTGGAAATCCCACTCGCTAAAGAGACGGAACAATGGAGCATCATAGTCCCGCCCATCGCAGCTGCTGCCGGAAGTAATAATCACATTCAAAAATTGCATAGACTTTTCGAAAAACATTAATATCAAATGTTTAAAAGAATGATAGCAGTTAATCAGCTACGTGGAGACTTATGGGCATAAAACACACAATAATAAATTAAAGTTGCATCCAAAACGTTATAAACCAAAAAGTTTAAGTATTTGGTATTTTCTTGCTTGTAAAATATCCGCGCTATGGCTAGCAGTTAGCACGTAGCTGATTAGCCTCCATCGTGCTTTTAAACTCTTACAATTTAAATTTTTCGAAAGGTCTGTGGAGATTTTGAATGGGATTCTTACTTCCTGGAACCAGAAAGAGCACCGTGCCGCATGGCAGAGTGGATAGCGCTCTTGCCTCACAGCAAGAAGGTCCCAGGTTCGATTCCCGGCCCGTGTGGCCTTTCTGTGTGGAGTTTGCATGTTCTCCCCGTGTCTGCGTAGGTTTCCTCCGGGTGCTCCGGTTTCCCCTACCACTAAAAACATGTACAATAGGCCAGGATGAATGAGAGTGAGTTTGTGAGTGCGAATGTGGGACAACGGATGGAAATTAGATTAAAGGCTACAATCCGGAGTGGCGTGTTCACATGCATTCTTCATGTGCACGCACTGTCCCAACCAAATAAACCAAACAAATAAGGGCGGGACTATGGTGATCCATGGACCCTTTCGCTGCTTACATCATCAGTGACATCAGCTGGAGGCAGGAAGTGAGCAAGAGAAATAAGATTAAACTAAAACTAACGATTATAAGTATAAAACTACAACTAAAAAA
>OMNZ01076703.1:7471-20047 GCA_900303255.1 Lesueurigobius sanzi
AAAATCATATTCGAAGTTTGTTTGTTTATTAAATATTAATATTCAAATATATTCAAATATTTATTAATAATATTTTGACCATTAAATGTCTTCAGTAAGACCAATATTAGTATCAAACTTAAAGAGAAATTAAACCCCAAATCAACTTTTTGTCCTCATAATCTGTTTAAGTTGGTGTCTCATAGAGCTGGCTACAGGTCCTTGTCTCTATTTTGACATGTTAGTGCATATTAGTAGAAATCTTAATTTAGTGCTAAAAAACGTCTTGAGTTTGAACGATGACAACGCATGTGAATTTGAATTCTCCCTCTCAATTAGCCCTAACAGTATTGCCTACGTAGGCAAAGGTTTGCTTACATCACTGATCTGCTCCAATGGAATCTCAAAGGGCTCAGTCTCGCACGCGGGTAGGGATGGGTATCGTTAAGGATTTTTCGACTACTACTCTTATCGAGAAAATCGCACGAAACGCCTGGTGTTATTCGCTTGCTCAGTTCACGCTTCAGTCGCCTGAAACACATTGCTCCATTCGCCAGTAAATTGGCCCATATTTGGCCTCTACGCGTCATCTCTAGGAGGAGCTGTTTATCCTGCTGCTGTTTCCTGTTGGCAGTCGAGCCAACATGGAGGACATATACGAGTCAGCGATCATTATTTAGTGAGTAAAGCCGAAGTACGGCCGCAGTGGCACGGTCTCTGGGTTCAGCAAATCCTCCAGAGACACAGCGCTTGGATGTCAGCTGCTCCAAGCAGCATTTCCGTGTTTCCAGGCCCAGTTTGAGGAGCTGTTGGAGCTAGCACTGCTACTATCCCCCGCTATCTTCTGCCGCTCCCGCTGGCTGCCCTTGTCTTCGGTTAGTAAATCAATCACTGCTCAATAAGCTATAATGTACAATATTTCCATTTGAAAAAGGTCACTTTATATAGAGAATTGGCCATGAAATAACAAGAGACTCGTTGAGAAATATATTGTAATCGTTGCAATAATCAATTGAAATGTTTCAGTTCATTTCACAATAATGTCTAGGTCTGAAAATGAACCCACTGTTCGTTTGCCATTTGCTCGTCGATGTTGACAGCATGTGCGTGAGAGCTGTCCCCCTTAACACAAGACGCGTAAGAGATGTCCAGTGTAGCTCTTGATGTTGGCCGCGGATCTGAGCCGTCTGGTGTTTACAGAACTATGGACCACTACAGGGAGAGCAGCTGTCGGCTTTAAAGGAAACCATGAGAGCCAAAAGTAAAGATACAAAGAAAGTACAGCAGTAAACACTCATGCGTAACATACCACGGAATTATGTTCTTGTAAATTGTTAATAATCAGAAAAAGTGTGACTTATAATAATGCTTCCTACGGGAAAAGAAATCCAATAATGTCCAGTACTGAATTGTAAGTGCATTGATGCCTAGAGAGCTCAACAGTCCAAGCTCCTGCCTGGTGCTGGAAGTTACAATCCCATTCAAAATCTACTTAGACTTTTCCAAACAAAACTAAAAATAAATGAAATTACAATCAAAGAACGTGAAATAATGATAGCAGCTAGTCAACTGTGTGGTGACTCATGGACATAAAACACACAATTTTAATCTGAAGATGTATCCAAAACATTATAAACCAAAATGTTATGAAAGCATTTGGTATTTTCTTTCTTGTAAAACAGGGGTCTCAAACCGCGAGCTGATATATTGTGGCCCTACTTGATATCAAAGTTTAATGTCAGTGCGGCCCACGGCTGAAAGTTTTTGTTATGCATTTTCCGAGCGGCAGCATCAGGGAGAGCAAAAAGCTGCAGACCGGAGCCGCTGCAGGTTCACAACAGCAGATACAGCACCTTACATCACAAACTAAAGTGTCTGCTGTGCAGTTTTGATCCTTGTGGATGTGTTTAAGCTTATACACTGCACATACAGGGCACTGAAGAACCAAAACATCTCGCACATGTGCATTGTTTCCTCATGCACATGGACATCAGGACAGAAAGTACATCAGTCTTACAGCGCTGTGGACGCGCTGAAGAGAATTACTCCCTTTTAGAAGTGCATTAAGGAGTGATAGCTGCTGCTCAATGCAGCCCCTCCTCAATTATCTGATAATATCTAGTAGCCTAGTCATTTTCCTGTTTATTCTATCCATTTACACAACTGGAAGTTGCAAACCTAAAGGAAACTGTCTTAAAACTTCTCCTCTTCTCTTCACGCTCTGCGCAGGAAGGGCAGTGTTGGGAGTAACTCATTACAAAAGTAACTAGTTACAGAAATATATTACTTTTTTCAGTAACTGAGGAATATAATATGTAACTTAAACAAAATACAGTAATATATTAGTCATTACAATTGAAGTAACTCAAGTTACTTCAAGTTACAAGTGCAACTCCCCCCAAATAAGATGCAGCACCAAATCAAGTTGGATGCTGGTGTAGAAAGAGGCTTGTGAAGCAAACCTCATCAAAACAAACACAAAAGAATGTGGGGGCTGAGAAAAAGGACATTTTTAACTACACTTTTGCTCTTGTGGCATTATAATCACTATTTTCCGTTACTCTTTTGCCAAAAGTAACTCAAATGTAACTCAGAGTAGTGTAACTCAGTTACATTTTTGAAACAGTAATATGTAATACAAACATGTTACATTTTTAAAGCTGCAACTAGTAATATAGAATATATTACAATTTTAAAGTAACTTGCCCAACACTGAGGAAGGGACAGAGCTCTCTGGACTGGCTTCTCTGTCCGACTCTGCAGCGCACAGGGGAAGAATCATGACATGACAGTATCATGTCCCAACAGCAATACATTTTTGTTTACTGTCAGTTTTTAAATGATTTAAATCGGTCCAGTAATCACTGAGAAACGTTACCAAGAGATGTTGATGAAAAGGAGAAATTATCACGACACGAGTCTAATCACTGATGTGTTGCCAGTTGCACGGCTTTCTCAGACAGGTTTACTCACATAATTATGGCCAAAACAAGACTATATTTAAGCGACTCACTTTTTGTTGATAACAAGAATGAGAACCGAGCGGGGACAAAGGAGACTGACAAGAAGCAGCTGAGAAACAAGACAGACTTTGTGACTAAATAACACTAAACTTGAATAGATGGTGTGCATTTAAAAGGGATATCAAGGTCAATCTAAATCAGAAATTATAATCACAAATATAAAATAATCCTCAAAAAAATCATAAACTAAAATATTATGTTAATATTTTAATAATGTTAAGATAAAGACATTAATTTCCCCCAACTTCCATGCTGTTAGACCTGTTCTTGACCCTGGGGGGGGGGCAATTTGAAGGGGGCCCCAGAAAAATCATAATTCTCCCTTCAAAATCACCTATTTGACAACAGCACAAGGTCCAGCTGAAAATATGATTTATGATCTAAAATGCACCAGAATGCAGGAAATCATGTCTGAATTATTTCAAAAATCCTGTGCAAGGACCCCATACCCCCATGAAAGTGCCACCCTGCCCATTTTTGAAAAGCATCTTGACGCCCATGGGCTGAGCAAAAGGAAGCACTGCCAGGTTTTAACAGCAAGGAGTCAGTCAAAGAAGTTGTAGAAATACATTTATTCTGAAGAAATGTTCCTGTTCTAAACTGTTAATAATTAGGATTGAGAAGATTGGACAGTCATACGTTTTTTGAATACTTGAACCCCGTTTTTGTACTTGGTGCGGCCCAGCCCTGCCCAGACTATGCCTCCAGCGGCCCCCAGGCAATTTGAGTTTGAGATCCCTGTTGTAAAATATCCGGGCTATAGTGAGTTAGCACATAGCTGATTAGCTTCTGTCCTGCTTTTATGGCGAGACACTGCAGGGAAAATTGAGGTAAATTGAGTAATCAATTTGATAGATGGATAGATAAATACTTTATTGATCCCGAGGGAAATTATGTGCAGTCTGTTGCTCACATTCACACAGAAAGTAGACAGAATCAGCTAAACACTAAAATAAAGTGGGCGTTAAGGCATCCAAGACTAATGTTCAGACTGTCCCAGGTCTCATCTTCTGCTCCTCCCTGAAGTGGCTGCATTATAAAGCCTGATGGCATGAGGGACAAATGAGTTCTTAAGTCTGTCAGTGGAGCACCTCAGTGAGAGAAACCTGGTGCTCACGGAGCTTCTCTGGCCGGAGAAGACCGGGTTCAGGGGGTGGCTCTGGTTGGACAGGATGGCCCTGGTCTTGGAGAGCGTCCTCTGCTCCACTACCTTCTCCACAGAGTCCAGACACAGCCCAACCACAGAGTGTATCAGAAGTGACTGGGTAGACTACCAGTACACCTGCATAACCATGTGGATTATTCTGCCACGTAAACAGGCGATGACATATGCTCACAGGTAACATAGTCTTGGAGGAACTTCAAAGACCCACAATAATAACTCTGGCAAAAATATGGCAAAATCGAACTCGGTGACTGGCATAAGTTGGGATCATAACCTGTCTTTTTCATTTTGTTGTAGTCTAACCCATTTACCTAATGCTACACAGTGGGGCCGTCTGAAATGATTGTCTGCCACGCACCAACTGTGACACGCTGCCTGTCTCAGCACCACTCGTCTTGTCAGGACGTGTGGACTGGGCAGCTCGCTACAGTGTGAAAGATTGAGCGAGCACTTGTGCCCATGGTGTCTTTAGTATTCCTCCTTCATCTCTCCGCAGGTAGCAGCCTATTGAGCCGTTTCACTGCTTAAAGTAGATAATAATGAGAAGTCCTTGAACACCACCGGAGCCCAGTAGTCATTTGTAAAGGCTGCATGGTTTTCTACCCTTCTGCACTCACGTCTTTTGAATGTGGAGCTGAGGTGGACAGAACTTGCACTTTAGGAGACCACCCCTGCATTTTAATTAATGCAGCCGTAAGAGGAGACTGTACAGGCCAGTTTAATCTCCTAACAACACATACATTGTCAATATTCACAATGGGTGTTTCATTATTGCACTGATTCAACTGTTCTCCATCGACTTACACAGAAAATTGCAACTTCAAAGACCACTTTCTCAAAATAGAGTTTTCCTACACTCTTGCAACAACATCTCCAGGTTAGTAGCACCTACTGACCCCAAACCTTCCAGTCTTGTACTCAACAATATTTAGAAGGTTTGTTCAGATGGATTTTTCTGGATTTATTGACTTTTTAGATATTTATTCACTAACAACTACTTTATTCAAAACCTCAACAAAATATCCAAAATCATCCTCTGAACAAAACTTTGTAACTAAATATATCAACAAAGTAAAACCATAAATTCAAACTTGGTTCTATCCATTATTTAGATTTCATCGCTGAAATTGTAGGCAATTTTGGCCATTATTAGAAATGCTTTAAATTTACATTGTCATCATTTTTATGTTGGTAAACTACATCAAACTTATCATATTTTTAACACTATTTATTTACTCTATTTTACCTGCAGTGTCTGCCCTTAACAATATTTTATTTTAATTTAAGGTGTTAATGTGTAATTCATTGACCCCGTAGGGAAATTTGTCCTATGCATTTGACCCATCCAGACAGACAAACTCCACACAGAAAGGTCCAGGAATCAAACCCAGGACCTTCATGCTTCGATACAAGAGCACAAACTGCCCTGTCACAATGCTGCCTATGATGCTCTTCCTGGTTTTTGGGGGATTTTCCAGCCCATGTTCCTTTTGGAGAAAACAAGAAAATGTTGAAAATTTGGTTATTTCTCCACATACTGGCACAGCAGGGTTGTCAAGTATCCGCAACCCACTGCCCAAAAGAATCTCAAAATCTGCCAGAAATCTGCCAAAATATAACACGGCTGTAATTTCCAATGTGTTACACAGCCACCGCGCTCCTCCAATGACCTGGAACCTGTGGACAGGCTTTGTCAACCAGGGTACACTCAAAAAGCCCACCAAATCCACAAGACTGTGGCAAACATGGTGCAACCCTGGCACAGCCTATTACTAGTATTTTTCAGAAAATATAATTGAGGAAAAGTGTTTCAAACTTTTTCATGATTTACAGGAGTGAACTCTGTACCGAGTGAGTAGTTCCAAAGGAAGGAGAAAGAATAAAAAACTTGACTTGAAATGTTTTAAGCTCTTTATGCTGCATAATATTACTCCAAGACTGTAAGAGTCGGTATTCCTCACTATCTCATAATGAATTGTGGAGGGCAATGTAATTGAATTAATTTTTCAAAATGTAAAAGAAGAACGCACACTGATGCAAATGTGCAGACTTCTCCGACTAATGTGGCTCCTATAACTTTAGTCTGTCTTTTTCTCTTGTGTTCTCCGCTCAACATGTAATCTCAAACCTTTTCAAAGTCGCTGTGCCATTCTACTGTATTGGGTTTTCTGAATTAGCATTTAAATTGAAAAGCAAAACCATAGCAGTTGGCTTTTGGAGAGTTGAGTTTCCATCTTGGCTCGCGGCAGTAGCGGTGGCAGTTTGTTCTGTGAAATGAATCACTCGTTTCCCACCGGCCGAGCTGACCAGTGTTAAAGCGCTCACTTAGGACCGGGGTAATGGCCACGGCTCCTCGCTCCAGAAACACTCGGCAGGTGCACAAAAGCAGTCTGACAAGTGTGTGTAGTATAGCAGCAGGTAGATACTATAGCGCAGTGTTTCTCCAATAGTGGGGCGGGAACATGATTTTTTATATTTAACAGTGATGAAAAGAAAGGCGGAGAGAGACAAAAAGATAACGAGACAAACGAAAGTCTCGTCATGTTTCCTTCTTCCTAAGGGGGGGTAACAGAAAATAATTGAGAAACACTGCTATAGCGGAATGTGTTGAGCAAGGACAGATGTATTACTATTTAGGTTTATAGAACAATCTGTGAATTAGAACTGCGCAATATGAGAAAATACTTCATAGCTGAACTATAGGAAGTTACAATTTGTTCTTGTTTGCAAAAAAAAGTGTATTTCTCAGTCAGATGGAAGACCATAGTGATCTTGTGATATATTATGGATTCTTGAATAAAATCCCATTCAACTTTCCGAAAGACTTTTTGAAAAATAATTATGACATTGAGAGTTTAACAGTCGCTGAAGCTAACTACTTCCCATCTTCCCATAGTGCAAATATTTTAAAATGAAAGAAAATACTAAATACTTGAAATGCAGCAAAAATGCTTTATACATTTTTATAATTCTTTAAAATCTTAATGTTATCTTTTAACATTTATTTCCACACAACAGGTTTTGAGCTGGGCAGGGCTGTAGAGCTCCAGCAAGACTTTTGTTTCCTATTTTACATCCTCTGTTTATCCGTTTTGGCACAAAACAGCAGAAAAAAGATATATCAGTCTGCAAATATAAACAAATTCCCACCAACACATTTGTTTTAAATATAAAAATCCTACACACAAGCTATGGCATTAGCGGGCGGCCTGATATCACCAAGTAATTAAGAGTCCAGGACCAATGTCAAAGTTGTTTGCCCAGGACCAATGTTACAACCAGCCAATCAGGGCTCAGTTTTGCTAGATAAGGGACAGTCTGCTTTGAAAACTTGACATGTTGTGACAAAAAATAAGTTTAGGAACAGGGAATGGTCTGCTGTAATTTTGGATAGATCTATGAGGGCCTGATGAAGGCTCAATTTTGAGTTGAAACGCGTCGGTGAATAAAGAATTCTACTTGCATCCAGAGTGCCTCAGCTATCTCTCTTTGAATTCCCCTGGCCTCCAGCTTGACGAGCACCTGCGTTGTGAGTTCACTGCTTCACCAACACTTTGATCCAGTGAGCACGCTGCCTTTTCTCTTTTTAGCTCTATGAGTTGGTTTGTCTGAAAATATAGCTAAACCTAAACCTAGCCCTAACCCTCACCTTAAAGATTTCCCTGTTCCTAAACCTATTTTTTGTCCCGAGCCGACTATCTAGCACAACTGAGCCCTGATTGGCTGTAACATTGGTCCTGGGCAAACAACATGATATTGGCCCTGGACTCTTAATTACTTGGTGATATCAGGAGCATCGACATGAGCTGACATTGTTCCTTTAAATGTTTGGACAAAGTGTTGAATGTTTGGCAGTTTGTAGAAACTTGGCTACTACAATGGCTCCTTGTACAACAAACCTGTGTGTTTTCCACTAGATGGCAGCAAGTTCACGCATTTGTTTTTTTTTTTGTGCACAGCAAAGTCACTGTGATGAAGAAAAATGCTCCTTGAACTGCTTTATGCTTTATTGTTTAAGCCTGGATTCAGTCTTGTATTCCTCATTTTTGGGTGTTGTTTTGTCATCAGTGGAGTCAGTTTTCAGTGCGAAGTGTGAATGGCACCTGTTTGGTCCGGCTGATACCATCAAACATCAAACAGACCTATCAACAACATGTAGCGGTCAATGTTTGTGGCTAGAAGGATCATTCGGACTCATTTTAACCACATTAGAGAAAGGAATAACAAAGAAAGAAAGAAAGAAATGAATAAAACATCCCAAATGTGAAACACACGCTTACATTCTCTGAACCTAACTTTTGATCTAATGAAATGAGGTGAGTAGACGTTCGCCCTGTGGCTGTCTCTCGCAATGTTTTCTTTTGGGGTTTAAAACACTTTTTATTTTTTAAATGCTAATGTTTAGCTTTAGGGGATCTATTTCAAACAATAGTTGAAATCACTAAACGCACTATGGGCCATCTGCCTTCGAGCACTTTGACACTGCAGAGGAAACCAAGCAAAAAACTGGCAATGGCCTTGGCAGCTGACTGAGGAGCCAACTAAAGCATTTGTGCACAGTACAATTGGCAACATGTTCGGAAGTGTGATTGACAGCAGACTGAGTGACCGTTGGAGTTGGGAATGTAACAACTCCAATGCAATCACGCATTTTCAGCTTTTCTCCTGCACAGATGAAGACGGTTGATACGGTAACAGTAGAGAAAAAAGGTTTACAGTGGCACAATAGTGATAGTCGACAGTCAGACGTGTAAATATGTGGGAGGTGGGTGTGTAATTGAAGGATTTTATCTGTAAAGCACTTTGAGTTGCACCTTGTATGAAAAGCGCTTTATATAAGTTTGATTTAATTTGATTAGATTAAATTGATTGAAATTGTGAAGCACGTTGAATTGTATTTGGGAATAATATTTTTGGGGGGATATTTATTGGTGTCAATATCATTGTGATATTTTACAAAGCCTTTTCAACACAATACTTTCTATTAAGTTTAAAGAAAAATTGTAAGCAATTTGTTTTTTCATCTAAATGACCAAACAGACACACATTTTGAAGTTAGTATTTTGTTTTAGGATGTGCTGGACAAAACTGTGATCCTTATTGCAGTCGGATGGAAGACCTCAGTGACTTTTTGATACGTGGATTCTTGTATATTTTGTAGTATTTTGTCATCTAATATTGCTACAACAATATATTTAATACTATTTGTGTAGCTCAATAGGTTGTGTTCATGTGACATCATAAGATTCTAAAGAGCCTATAGTTTAAAGTTGAGGTGGAGGGCAGGTAAGAAGTTTCTTATTAGTATTGTGATTTTTCGAATTGGTTTATGGCTAATATTTGTCTAATTACTGGGCTTTTACAAAAGTGCTAGTTTTATTTTATTACGTTGTACTATTATTACTTTTATCATTACTATCTTATTACTACCTGGTTAACAGGCTTGTCTTCTTTGATTTTTTGCACCCCCTGTGTGATCCTGTCTTAAGAGCTGTTGTAACAAGTGAATTTCTCCATTGTGAGATCAATAAAGTTTTATCTTATCTTTACAAAAACTATGACAGGTTTGTAGACCCAAGCTCAGATTCACCCTCTGTGGATTTTCTATTTTGAGTTTCCCTTCACAAACAGTCTCTCTCCTGTAAAGTTGTATTGGCACCTGCCCTCCAACTGAAATTATTGAACGTGAACAACCTATTGATGAAAAAGGGAACCTTCAAATGCAGTACTCATGATGAAAACTATTGAGTACCAGCAATTTGTGCCACTTTTCTTCAATAGCAATATCTCCAGCTTTACAATCATTGTGCTGCAATTACCTTCAGCACTGATTGATACGACGTACTGTGTGCTGATGACATGCTGCAGGCTCCATTATATTCATTAGCTTTAGCCCCGGGCCTGATTTACTCCCTATGCAAAATTTAGCAGTGATTGGGGTGCACATGTTGAAGAGGGGGAGGTTTCCGATGCCTTTGGTTTACTGGAGAAAAAGCTGAATTTTTACAATCACTCTAAATTAGGAGTTGGTTGGCTGGATCGGTGAATGACTACTTCATGTGTAATGCTATAGAGCAACTCACTCTGGTTCTGCTCCATACAAATTCTATTATTTTTTAATTTTTTTTTTTTACATGGAACTAACTGGCACAGGGTAAAACAATAGAAACATCATTCCGTGGAGTGGCAAAACTCTCAACAACAACAGACAAATAAAAGTGGTCCTTTGTGGCCACCGAGCGCTGTGATTGGACCAGAGTGAAAAGAATCGAAAATATGTGGAATACTATTAGACTATTTTCTGGGAGGATCTTTGTTCTTTGTTTATGTTTCATAGCATCACGTGATTGTGTGACTAGAAACAGTGTATCCTAAATAGCGTAGCCTAGTAGTTCGATTGTTTTGCGCGTTTGGAGGAGGATTTAACATTCAAGTTTGCGTAGCTCTTATAAAATCCATATAAAAGTCATATTGCTTTCACGGTACAACAGCCACTACATTTCCTTAAATAACTAAAAGGATCCAGGGCTTTCTATTAAATAGGAAAAAATGCCTCCACAGCAGATCTCATCTGGGCTTTGACTAACGTTGATTTTAAGCTTTTGTCTAAACCTCCTCTGGTCTTCAGGCATTAAAGTGGTTACACATTGGGGTTATATACTATTGTAATTGTTGTAGCATTTCTGTGGCCCAGGGCAAGAAGGGTCGGGCCCCTCTCACCATATTCTATTATTTTTAATAGGAAATCCTCCATGTGTCTGGGTCCTGGGTCCCGGGGCATTTCCTGGTTGTCTCCCCCTGTCGAAGGCCATGAATATAGTGTAGTAATTGACTTTGCCATGTATAAATGTGCTCTGTAATAATGATGGGGGATTCATAATAACATTGTAAATAGATGTTGTGGATTTTGATATGAAACAACTTTACCATATTCATTTATTGTAGGCTACTCATAGGCGCTATACATGATATTGCCATTGGTTTTCTTAAAGTCGAATAGCATTTTTTTGTCCTCCTTCAGTAAATTCAGACATTGTGGGGGAAAAAAATACTTTTCATCTAATTTTAAAGCATTTTCATCAATTGCATGAACTTAAAGGCAGGTTTTTGTTAGCGTTTATGTGTTTTGCCTAAGAAAGTACTTGGTTCTTCCTCTAGAAATCCAAATCCACAAAAGGTGATCTTGTGGCTGTGCAGCTATATTTAGGCCAACAGAAGTAACTGATAGTGGGTTGAATGAGATCATGGTTAGTGCGTGTGTGTCTGTCTGGAGATCCCCTGTGTAGATGGGGGTGGGGTCCAGCTTCGAGAGGGTCTGAAGGGTCTTATCTCAGAGGCTGTGTTTAATTAGAAAACACATTGTTGCTTAGGTCTGATAACGACGACTGGGAGGGAGAGGGAGCCTGGCTGGGCAATGCTTAAATGATTTTCTATATCATTTCTTTGTTTTTGGTTTACGGGATTCAAATGAGCTGTCTTTGTCTCACAAACCTTATGAGGGCTGTGTTATTGTATTGTATTATTCAGAAGCACCAAAGATAAAGTAACTTGCTTTTAAAGTATGTTCATTAAAAAATGCACTCACCGCCTCAGACTTCACTTTTTGATTGATTTTGTGCTGCTGTTTTGGAGAGTCCCTCTGTTAAAGTTCCGTTAAAGAATTGTATATTGCATGCAACAAACCTAATTATTCAGATTATTGAAGTATTCTAAGGCTATTACATACTATCCCAATTGGGGTGACTGTGTTGGTGTGTGTTCAGTATTTAATCTTCAATTGAATGTTGAATGAATATTATTAGCTAATGAAAAATTTTCATTAGCTAATAATTTATACAAAATACAGTGGGGAAAAAAAATATTCAGTCAGCAACAATTGTGCAAGTTCTCCTACTTAAAAAGATGAGAGAGGCCTGTAATTTTCATCATAGATACACCAACTATGAGAGACAAAATGTGACAAAAAAATCCAGAAAATCACATTGTCTGATTTTTAAAGAATTTATTTGCAAATATGGTGGAAAATTAGTATTTGGTCACCTACAAACAAGTAAGATTTCTGGCTCTCACAGACCTGTAACTTCTTTAAGAGGCTCCTCTGTCCTCCACTCGTTACCTGTATTAATGGCACCTGTTTGAACTCGTTATCAGTATAAAAAACACCTGTCCATAACCTCAAACAGTCACACTCCAAACTCCACTATGGCCAAGACCAAAGAGCTGCCAAAGGACACCAGAAACTTGAAAAATTGTAGACCTGCACCAGGCTGGGAAGACTGAATCTGTAATAGGTAAGCAGCTTGGTGTGAAGAAATCAACTGTGGGAGCAATTATTAGAAAATGGAAGACTTACAAGACCACTGATAATCTTCCTCGATCTGGGGCTCCACGCAAGATCTCACCCCGTGG
>OMNZ01076705.1:0-10530 GCA_900303255.1 Lesueurigobius sanzi
AGCACCTGTTTGAGGTTCTTAGCTTTCATAAAGACACCTGTGCACCCCACAATCAGTCAAAAGTCTAACTACCAACATGGGCAAGACCAAGGAGCTGTCAAAAGACACCAGAGACAAAATTGTAGACCTTCACAAAGCTGTAAAGGGCTACGGGGCAATTGCCAAGCAGCCTGGTGAGAAAAGGACAACTGTTGGAGCAATTGTCAGAAAATAGAAGAGGCTAATGATGACTGTCAATGTCCCTCGGACTGGGGCTCCACTGAGGGAAGGAGGTTTTTGGCCAAAATCTCACAATACATGGCCCCATTCATCCTCTTCTTAATACAGTGCAGTCGAATAAATTAAAAAAAAATCATAGATTGTGATTTCTGGATTTTTCTTTTTAGATTATCTCTCACACAGTGGACATGCACCTACCATGAACATTTCAGACCCCTCCATGATTTCTAAGTGGGAGAACTTGCAAAATAGCAGGGTGTTCAAATACTTACTTTCTTCACTGTATATGGGAAACACTGAATAAATAAATAAATAAAATAGTTAGAGATCATAACTGAATGAACAGACCTTTTGAAATTTTACTTGAGATACGAAACAGCCTGTAAATGTGGCATTTGAGCTAAATGCTAAATCATTTCCGATGTAAGCTAACTTGGGGGTACGTATTTGTTGCAATCGGCTTGGATAGCTAAGGGCTTTTCTATGACTGCTATGTGGGCAGTGGCATACGTAGAGCATAGGTTGTAAATATGTAAAAGACAAAGAACAGGATGGTGTAGTGTGTGGTAAGACTAGCACTTGAGGGTCATATTAACAACACTATTTCCAATAATGAGTTAAACAGGGGCCAAAAGGTTTACATGTAAATCAATGGGCACTTCCGGTTTCTGGAAACAGCCCCGTATGCTAGCATGGCCAGAGTTAGCCAATTATATCTCCATCACAATTAATATACACTCTATGACGTAGAGGTAAACAAATCATACCTGTTGCTTACACCAAAGAGAACTTCACTAAAGTAAGACAAGCTTTTGTTTCCAATCAATAAAAAAGCCTTATAATCATATTTCTTTCGACAAATGTCTGCTTTTACAATACACTCAAGGAGGACAAAACTCATTTCATTCCTGCTGGAGAAAAGACTTTATCTGGGATCAAGGTTATTAGGAAAAGGAATCACAAGTAAATTGTCTTTTTATTGCGCAGTGCTTTCGTGTCAACTACTCGCATCACATGTTTTATTAACCATTGCTGTCTGTGGCTTTCAAACAACTCGTGCTTTATGTGTTTATATGTGTTTATGTGGCTTGTCTTGCCTGTAAACATCAGCCTGCCACGGGAATACCAGTGGAATCAGCCTGTATAGCTAAATCCAACCTATCTACGTGTAAACTTTGATAATAACCAAGTAAATAAATATATAGTGAATATAACACACATATACATGAAATTTTGAGTTGCATAATAAAAAGTAGTAGGAGGAGAAGTCTGGAAGATTCAAAATGAGAGAGAGAGGAAGAGAGAAAAAATCAAAAAGTAAACAATCTAGCTCCTCCATCCTCGTTCATACAGGCTGCTGAAAAATTACTGACAGGTGGGCTCAGAGGAAAATTCCTCCCCTTGGTCAAAGTTATGACTACAGGCAATTTGATTTATTTATTTTTTAAACGGGACAATGCACTTTAATCAACATTATACATGTAAACGTGCCTGAGTTAGCTAAATTAAGCTAGTTTTCATGGTAGTCCCGTGGGCAGATGTTAAGGCCAGCCTAAAAATAAACAAAATTGAGTCTCTAATCGCTTCAGGTACTGTGTTCCACTGTTGGGACGCCCTATGAGAGAAGAGGGCCTGGCCAAATGCAGTTTTTCTGCGAGGGAGGATACAGTCTTCCCTGACTGACCCTTGTGTCCCTCGCTTTGCTGAGATCAGCAAAGTGAGGGACATTAGAAAAATATAATTATTTTGTATTGCTTACTTTACATGAAAATTCAGGCCCAGGTGTGATTCAATTTGCAATCAATGCAATATTTAGCTCAAAGTTTTGGATACGTCGATCATATCCCATTTAGCATTTAAGTCTCACTGTGTAATAAGCAAATGGTTCTGCATGACATGAGGGAAAAAATGTGGGCTGCACGGCGGCGGAGCGATTAGCGCTCGTGCTTCACAGCAAGAAGGTTATATCCAGACGGGGCCTTTCTGTGTGGAGTTTGCATGTTCTCCTCGTGTCTGTGTGGTTTCCTCCGGGTCCACGCTCTGTCCTCAGAGTATGAACTGTTGCCTTCAGGAAGGTGGTTTAGAGTCCCCCGTTGCCGACTGAACAGATATAAAAACTCTTTTGTACCTTTTTCTATTGGGCTGTTGAACAGAGCCATATAGATTAAGCACAGCACGCCAGGCTCAATCAACGGGATGGGCATATGTGTGGACAATGGACATTATTGATTGTTTTATTGCTATTTTATATTTAATTGTATCTTTGTATGCATTTTAATTGGTTATGTACACTGGTTGGCTGCAGCATGGGTGAATAGCCCAAGACAAATTTCCCATATCTGGGACAATAAAGTTTATCTCATCTTATCTTATCTTATGTTTCTTCGGTGTCCCCTATCACCAAAATCATGTACAATAGACTAAGCTGGTCTCCTTCTCGATAACTGTTTTGAATTTTGTGATAAATCCATTATTGTTATACTTTTACCATTACATTAAACCAAAAATCATTTGCTCTTGTTATCATACAATTGAAAAATACTGTGGAAGTAAATAAATAAAAACAGTTTTAGGGTGTGTTAGCCCACAGATACAGTTTGCATTGCGATATGGATATTGCGTCACTTAATATTGTGATCACGATCATTTGGCGATATATTACCCTCATAGCGATCACCGTACAATGCTGATAGCTAATAACAATCCTCCTTTTCCTTCCCAGGCCTTAAACAACAATGTGTATAAGAACGTGTCGCCCTATGGCTCGCTCAACAACATCGTGGACGGGCTCAACTCTCTGACGGACCATTTCTCAGACCTCTCCCTCTCCTCGGAGCCCCGGAAGCCCAACAAGAGGCCTCCGCCCAACTACCTGTGCCACCTCTGCTTCAACAAGGGCCATTACATCAAAGACTGCCCTCAGGTAAGACACATGACCCGCATGCATGACGCCATAGCGGCTCATATAGCAGGGTTTCCGAATGCAGGGCTGGACGACAACTACAGTCTTTGGAGTTTTGAAGTGTGCTGATGAGGTCACTCTGGGTAGCTTGATACATTATGACTACATGTTGACTTTTTTAAATGGTTTTCTGTGAGCTATATGTAAAGGCATTATCATGAATGTTGTTTTAATTATTGTTTTCTTTGTCCTTTTGTAGTATTTTTTATGCACTTTAAGGATGGATGATGTCAGTAATCAGTGAAAGTAGAGTAAAGTACTACCTAGTACTTCATCTAGAGCAAAGGCTGCCAATTCTGCGATAATGCTTCTAAAAGGTTTGGTGCTGCATGATGGCTTCGTGGTTAGGTCATGTTTTGTGGTGGCTGCTGCACTGATGCATGTAAGTCTTTTGTTTTGTTTTTTACGCACCAGGATGTTCATTTAGAAATACACAAAAAGCATCTTATACAGGGTTCAACTATATATGAATCATCTGCTATGTTTGATCTTTGGGCTCATCTCCTATAACCATACACTATTCACAATAATACATTTTTGACAATGACCTTGTGCTGTTGAGCCGTGCACCTTTTCTCTAGCATCATAGTACTTCATAGTTGTTTGTTTTACATGTATTTTGGCCATTTTTCTTTTTTCCACTCATGGTTA
The DNA here is from genome assembly GCA_900303255.1 of Lesueurigobius sanzi. NCBI lineage: Eukaryota > Metazoa > Chordata > Actinopteri > Gobiiformes > Gobiidae > Lesueurigobius > Lesueurigobius sanzi. Next base: position 3,833 of record OMNZ01076705.1, read on the forward strand.
GTGGTTGTGCGAAGCCATTTATTGTCAAAGAACTGAGTTTACTCTTTTGAAATCATGATGGAACAGAAACTACTCAAATGTCCCTGATCTAACGTTTAACATGACCTTCAACAACTGCCAGGAAAACTGTTCAGGAGCAAAGAAAAACTCAACTGAAATACACGATTCTATGACAAAATTGGACTCTCTGAAAAAAATTCAAGATGCACAATATGGGACATTTGGCTGGTTTCTTTTTGACAAGCGTAAACAAACAGGTTTTTGGACAATAAATGGCTTCACGCAACCACTAACCATGAGTGAAATAAAGGTTTTTGTGTTATCATTCCCACCCATCAATATTATTATTACAATATCAAAGGGTTTTATGCATTATAATTACAGCTGGATCATGCATTGTCTTTCATAAATAATCAAAATATACACGTTTGAATAAGTGTATTTTGATGAAGCTGGAACGTATAACATGCCATAGTCTCATCAGTGGTGTTAATTCATATTGATGGGGGTCCACAGGGGAATTTGGGATCTCTGGGGGTGATCTGAGATGGTAGTCTTGTGGGTCCCAGTCTGAAAGTGAAAAATAAAAACACATTATAAAAGTGCTGTAACTCTTTATCCATATGTTAATTGATGGAACACGAACCCCAATATCACCTACAATGTATGCTCAAAGTCTTTGCAGACCTTCTTATCCATTCATAGCAGTTTGATGCCACTAAACTGTTGGTTGCAGCCAGTTCCTGTCTTTCTCCCTCCCTCTCTCCCTCTCTCTCTTTCTGCTTGGCTCTGACCTACTTGTTAAACAGGCTGGCCACTGTCTTCTGCAGTCATGTGTGTGTGAATGTGTGCTCCTGTGTGCATCTTAACTGCTCCAACTGCCCCAAACGATCCCTTACCATTACGATAAATATAGTGGGCACTCAGGATAGGGCTAAGGCTGTCCCGCTAAGTTTAACCGGGCATCTTTTTTAACCGTGCAATATTTTTAAACAGATGATTTGTAGGTTGACCCAGCTCGTGTCTTGTTCTGTCAGGATGTCAGTATGAATGTGAAAGGCCCAGAGTGGCGCTGTCAAATCCACCCGGAGTGGAGGGTAGCTCGGGGCCCCAGCTGTTGTCATTGAAAGTCATCACAAAGCAACAGGAGCATGATACATTTTGGGATTCTGCTGCAGCTCAAAATAGTGCTGGAAAGATGATGTGTTTTTAGCGTTCTTTTAGTAAGACAGAAGGTTTTGTTTACCTGCTTTGCTAGTTTCAACTACTTGTAGTCTTCGTCAGAATCGTCACTTGATGGTGAAGTGATGTGTCCGAGGTTGCTTATATGGATTTTTCAGCCAGCAGGGGAAGCTTGTGCCCCCTGCTGACTGACGCCTTCTACAGGACCATCCCAGGTGTGAGCAAGGGTGTACACTCCTTCGTCCCGGTTCATTGATTTTGGTACATGCTTCCTGATCTCGATGGCCCTTTCTGACGAAGACTACAGGAAGTAGTCGAACCTAGTCAAGCAGGTAAACAAAACCTTACTAAAAGGATGCTAAAAACAGTTTAAACTAAGAAGACAGTATGAACTTTTTCAAACGGCTGTAAAGATGATGTAAATTTGGAATCACAATTAGCAAATCACAATAGATGCACATTTCATTGTTCTGTCAGTTGTTAAAGGCACTATACCTGATTTTTTTTCTTTTCAAACAATGAAAGTGGGAGCAAGTAAATTAAAAGTACACTGCGTAACATTTTAGATTATTGTGTTGCCAGCAATAAAAATAAAAAAAACCTAACCAACACAGAAATTGCTATTTTCGCAGTTAGTAGTCAAAGAATGGATTTGCGTGAGGACCTAACCTATTTAAATGTTGTATTAGGCAGCCTTCAGTCAACATCTCCAGGGAGACGAGCTGGAGACGTCCCCGCTCCCAGTAAAGTTACAAGTCAGGTCTTAGGAGAGGTGAGCCAGACAGCAAAGACACATGTTTGTTCATTTTTTAGCATTTTTTCAACGATACAAATGATGTATAATAAAATAGATGACGGTATTTTGTTCTAATTAGAAGTGTACCTTTAAGTTGTTCGTTGCGTCGAAAGTCAATGTTAAGTAAAAACATTCCTAATATCTCAATTCTTCACAGGGATGAGTTTATGCACATTTCGGAATATGCAGAGTCACTGTGATATCGATGCTAGCTTAATTGGCCTGCAAGTTAGTGAACCCGACAGCACCGCCACTTCCTGTATGCTCACAACGCGCTGTGTGTGGGGCACCAAGTGCTTTGAGGGGCATCACTTTGATGAGTCATTGAATGACGTTGCACAGTATTGCACATGACAAAACGGCCTTTTAATTCAATGAGAACGATGAGGAAGAGTTACATGCGTTTCTGGCAATGCGACCAATGATTAACGTGCGGAGCTCGGAGTGATGCCCGTGTGGCACGTTTCCCCGTTCGTAAAACTGGAATAACATAATAAATTCATGCATAGTACCGTGTATACAGCAGTGGGGATCTAACTGTTGTTCCCCATGTTTGATTTTCAGCTCAATTACTTTTTTTTTAATGTAGCAACCTCATACTAAAATCAAACATATTTGTAGTCTGACTATCCCAAAATTATAGAAATGTTAACATTTATAAAAGTTTAATAAAGTTTTATAAAATGTCACAAGTACAGTATTTAGACCCTACAACAATGATTAGCAAAAGGCCCATGGTCTTACTTAGGTTCTATCAGGTCTTAGATAGTGCCAAGAAAACCTCTTTCATCTTTTCTTTGATGAAAGTACTTTGTCCCATGACTTTGGTCATAAACGACGATGAAGCAGCTCCCTGTGTATGTTCATAAATGGTTAGATTTATTTAAATGAAACTTCAGGCAGACATTTCGAAAATAGTTTTCCATTGTATTTATATTAAAATATAAAAAATTGGGAACCTCCGGGCACCTCGTGTTTCGATACATGACTTACAATAACCTCATAATATGCCAATACTGCGATAATCAATATAGTGTCCATAATAACCTTGGATATATCATTATTTTTAAAGAACCATTTCTATAGTTTATAAACGACTACATGCCACTTCACTAAAACTAAAATGAATAGTTTCCACAGATATTATCCATCACACTGAATCGCATGCACAAAAAGAATAGATTGCATACCTGTCATATGTAGTTGAACCATTTTTACCAGACTTCTACATAATAACATAGGGGATAAATAGAGGGGTAGGAATACATATCCAACCATAATATCTATTCCAATGTACTTAAGGCCATGCATATTTCACCTCCAATTCAAATCAGCGGAAAAACCAATGCTTTGTGTCATGGAAATGCTCCGTTATGTTTGCTAAACTTTTGCGAAGGAAAAATGTCATGTTTTGATTTAACACGACAAGCAAAATTGCCCATAATTGTGGTATCGCGCACAATGTTTTCATTCCGCTCTTTGGCCACGATCGTTCTCGGCCTCCCCCTCCGTGAGTGTGTGCGCGAGGAGCCCCGGCCTAGCCCTATCCCCGCACTTTTCGCATGGGATAGTAATGGCTCGCAGATGTGATATATTGCTTTTTGACATATGCAGGCGCGTCCCTGGAGGTGTGTGAAAAACCTGCGCGCTGATGAAATATCTGCTCGACCGCCAACTAGCCAATGTATGTGAATTAGATCACTCCGGACTCGAAAGGAGAATGCACGGGCCCGGGGTTGAAGACAATGCATCGTCGTTTTTTTTGACTCCAACCTGGCCGCGACCATGTGTTACCCAATATGTGGCAGGTGTATAGTAAGAAATAAATGCTACAACGTGGACATCATCTTTTCCATATGGATTTTTCATGGGATATATTGTATACCTTTGCGCTGACACTCTCCTGTGGGTTGTTATGAATGGAGTCAGCCTTGTATAAAAGTAGGAAGTTGAAAATCTATCTGGCTTGAGTGATTTATTGAAATGAATGGAAATTTCAGTTTAGAATGGGCTGCAGTCTTAAGGGTCCCCTGGTTGGATTCCCAAAACTGACTGGGGCGTTCCTTTGGGTGCGCCAGTTTCCCCAATTGACGTAAAACATGCACAATTGCCGAATTCTCCAGCCATAAGAACTCCCTGACAGGCTAAGGATGAAAAATTTCCCTAAAAATTAATATAATCTTCTCCTTAAGGACAAATTTGTGCGTAAGTTGGTTTCATGAATGAGGCCCAATTCTTGTACTGTATTAGTTCAGCTGTTTGTTTGTGTAAGCTATCGGTCATACAGATCGTTTCACCTCTCGCCTCGAGTGGCTTTGTCAGCGAAAACAGATTTAAGGCGAGACGCGGCAGGTGCAACCATCGATCTTTCATGGGGTGTGCAAGCAGATTTGTGCGTAGATTGGTCCCTAAACATCGTAGCTACCATGTCGAAGTAGAAAAATGACTGAACTCACCCTTTACAGTGGTTATTTTATGAAGTTTTGCCGAGTTGCGGACCAGGAAATGATTCCCAACAAAAATGCTTCCCTATTCACCCGCAGTGTCTCGCCTTAATAAGACATAAATTAAAGTTTACTGTTAATGTTTTCATATAAAGAATAAGGCATTTTATGTGCAAGAATAGCCAAAATTTTCTATATATTTGACAAAGGAATCTAAATAATGGATAGAGCCAAAATTACTATTGTAAAGGGTAGATGTTTTCACCGTGTCTCGCCTTACACAGCAGGCTGAATATGTGCCACTGTAGCTGGGAGGGGCACTGCATACAAGGTAAACAACCAAAACTACTACATGAATAAGTAAACCAGCCTGCTGCTAAAATGCCATTAGTTGCTGACGAACCCTATTGAAGAGTCAAGAGAAAGAGGATCTCAATGCTGAAACAACCGCTGTTCATAGTCCAATTTACTCTCCATTGATACAGGATATATTTAACCTCATAAACCCTACAGGTGCCCAATGCCCCCCCTGGCTTTAAAAGGTTAAAGTGAGCACTGTGAACTGAAAATCGTAATAAGGTACTTTTCACCAACTATGAAAATGACATACCGGTACAAACCTTTCTGCTCTTGTTTAAAAGCCTTAGCAGTGCGTCAGAACACTGTAGCTTCCAAAAGGGTCTCCACACCTCCACAGTTCAACACCATCACGCTTATTTAACTCTCTCCTGGGCCTGTTCTCTCATAAATCCCCGCTCATTCATGCTACATCACTTACACTGTATTGCTCTCTCACCTGTCAGTGCATCCTTGGCAGGGGCACCGAGGCCTTCTTCTGAAAACCCCTGAAAACAGATGGTTTGAGACGATTTTAGCAGCCTGCACTTTTGCCAAATAAGATGCTTTTCATTTGAGACACTGTTACGTGAGCTACACAGAGCTTTAGCTATCAGTGAGTCTACATTGGATTGTGTGTTTGCCGGGAGGCCGTGCTAATATCTTGTCCAGTGTAGTGGTGTCATGCCAACACAAACAGAGGGTTCCTGCTTCACCCAGACATCCAGAGTTGGTCATTCAAACACTTTGTGATGACATGCGCAGCCTTTCCCTATCACTGCTATTGGAGCAAATGTGTTTTTCTTATCAACACAGACCAGGCCACTCACGCTTTTTAAGATTTGGCACTTAAAGGAATAGTTCACCGCTTTTACATGCATGCATATGTTCTAACCTGGGCTTAGATGAGGCGATGCGTGGTTGTCTGGTCTTTGTGCGTGCCTTCTTTCCCGTAAGATGACCAAAGATGTTAGCATTTTGCCTCTACAGTATAGTCCAGTGTTTCTAAATTATTTTCTGTTACGCCCCCCTTGGGAAGAAGGAAACATTTCGCGCCCCCCCTCCATGTGATGGCTGTGGTGCTGCATAAATACGCATATGGGCGACTCATAGCAAAGTGTATTTGCATCGTCTTTTGTACAGAAAGTTTGTGGATATGGACAGGTTAGTTTGCCCTCACACCGTAATCAGGCCGTAGTCACAGTGAAGCCAAGCGCTGCACTTCCTCATGTTTCTTCGTCTTAGCTTTCGGGAGACGTTTGTTTGTGTCATTATCTCAGTTTCTCTCCACCTTTTTTATATTCATCACTGTTGAATATAAAAAAGCATGTTCCTCGGGATCATACGCGCCCCCCCTGGCATTGCACCGTGCCCCCCCAGGTGGGTCCGCCCCACTATTTGAGAAACACTGGTATAGTCCCATGGCGCCAAATTTCAGAGAAGTTAGAAGCCACAAATTCGGTCATACTTTATGAGATATACAGTATGACTGAACATATTTCCACTTCTTTGAGAAAAAAAAATCATGAGTTTGCTTCCAGCATCTTATGTGGAGGAGCAGCTCTACTCCGAGCTTCTCCTAATAGCTAAGCTAGATGTGAATCAATGAATATAGTCTTTATGTTGTAACACCACTGTGTTTTCCCATGTCTTACTGTATATAGGGCTGGGCAATATGGCCAAAAAATCTCATCACAATTTTTTTTTTTTTTTCTCAAAAATCATGTGTATATTGTCTTTTAAAAGGCAACTAAAGCCACCCGTTTCTTGTTGGGTTTAATCCTGGTTCAGTCTGTGATATTGTCCAGGTTAAGACCTGATTTAGACCCAGTTTTCTCTAGGTTTATTTCTGATTGAGTCCTTGGGTTTGGACCTGGTTTAGTCCTTTTTAGTTTTTTTCCTGGTTTAGACCTTGATTTCAGTCTTGGCTTTAGTTCGGT
>OMNZ01076727.1:0-11773 GCA_900303255.1 Lesueurigobius sanzi
TCACAATGTTCCTCACAGTTGAAACTGAGAGCTTAATTCTCTGAGATAGCTTTCTGTATCCTTCCCCTAAACCATGATGTTGAACAATCATTGTTTTCAGGTCATTTGAGAGTTGTTTTGAGGCTCCCATGTTGCCACTCTTCAGAGAAGATGCAAAGAGGAGAAACACTTACAATTGGCCTCCTTAAATACACTTTCTCATGATTGGATTCATCTGTGTATGGAGGTCAAGGGTCACTGAGGTTACCAAACCAATTTTGAGTTCCAATAATTAGTGCTAAAGGTATTAAAATCAATAAAATGCAAGGGTGCCTAAATTTATGCACATGCCTATTTTTGTTTACATAATTCTTGCACACTTTCTGTAAATCATATAAACTTTATTTCACTTCTCAAATATCACTGTGTATATGATATATTTAACTGGATTTTTTTATCCAAACAACCAATGGAAAGGAAAATCATGAAAATTTACAGGGGTGCCGGAAATAATGACCCCCTGAATATGCTCGTGCACAGGTTTTGTCCATGTACAGATGGCGTGGAAAAGATAGTGGAGAAGATGTGGTCTGACTATAAACAATCGACCATACGAAAACTGAATGTGGCATACGATGACTGCTTAAGGATTTTGTTGAAAAGGAGTCAATGAGAGAGTGCCAGCTACTTGTTTGGTTTTGTTGGAATCCAGACTTTTTCTGCAGTTTTGAAAAGAAATGTGTACAGATTTATGTGTCTGCTGAATCACTGTGAGACATGTCATTATTATGAGCTTGATTAACATTGAAATCAGTGGCTCACGCTACCAGGCTGAACTGTGGAGTCACACTGGTACAGTTTAACTTTCTCTGTGTGTGGTCTGTTTTTAATCTGGACCTTGTGTCTGTAATGAAGATTGATTGATTGTATGTTTCATTCAATTTTAACTAAAATGTGTTTCGTTTTTCGTAAAATAAATCGAAAGCAAGGCTATAATGGAACTTAACTAGGAAATGACGAAAACTTGAAGTGGCTATGCCTGATTTTGTTCCTAGTAGTGAAATGAAATGTCTTTTTCCTCCTGTAGTATACTGCAAACTCAAACATTTGTGGAAATAATACAGTGCATCTAAATAGCATATATTGTCAATTTCATAGTTTGCAGGCTAGTTTTCTAAGATTTCTGTGACTATTACCCTGCCAGTTGTGAAATGTGCTTATAAATTCATCTCTAAGAAGAAACAGGATTTTAGAAATGTGTGAGGAAAGTTAGGAATGTGTTTGGACTATAACTATCAATTTATTTTACTCGGTCTCTCTTCCATTATTTGCAATTTTAAAAATGATGAAAAATCAGGTTTAGTGCCTTTAAGTTACCATACATGTTTGTTTCAGGCTGTGTTTGCAAATCATGTGTAAATCCACGCTCATCATGGTGCCATCGATAAATTTGCTTGCTTTTAGCTCAATATGGAGTCTTGTAACTTGTTTATTAGCATAGGTATTTTCCCCGACTGCCAGTGGAGGGTGCTCAAAGCAACCCACCAGATCAAGACTGTCTATTTTCCAAGCATATACTATACATGTATTTAAATTGTAAAATGTGAAATGTCAAGGCTGAAGTTCCCAAAAGCTTATGTACAGTGTTGGGGAGAATACTTTGAAATTGTATTCCGTTACAGAATACTGAATACTTGTCTTGAAATGTATTTTGTAACGTATTCAGTTACTTTGCCCAATCGGTGTATTGTATTCTGAATACTTAAATACTTTCACCTTGATTTGCTTTATATTTTTTGTGTAAATATGGTGAAAGATTACAAATATGTAGCTTTTACACACCAACTGTTGTCTGTCTCTTCTTTCTCTCTCTCGTTCCTCACTCTCTCCCTCTGTCTCTCTCCCTCCCTCTCTCCTTCCTCCTCTCTCTCTCTCTGTCCCTCCTTCCCTCTGTCTCTTCTTTCTCTCGTTCCTCTCTCTCTCCCTCTGTCTCTCTTCTCCCTCTCTCCTTCCTCTCTCTCTCTCTCTCTTCCTCTCTGTCTTCTTTTTGTCTCTTCTTTCTTTCGCTCTGTCCTTCCTCTTTTTGTCTGTCTCCTTACTCTCTCCCCCTTTCCTTCCTCTCTATCTCTCTCCTTCCCCTCTCTCCTCTCCCTGTCTGTCCGTCTTTCTTCTCCCTCCCTCTCTCCCTCCTTCTGTCCTTCCTCTCTCTTCTTCCTCCCTCTCTCTTTTCATCTCTCTCCTTCCGCTCTTCTTTTTGTCTCTCTCCTTACTCTCTCCCCCTTTCCATCCTCTCTCTCCTTCCTCTCTCTCTCCCTCTCTGTATTCCTTTGGTATTTGAAAAGTAACTGTATTCGAAATACCCTTAATTGAGAGAGTATTTCTACCTGAATACAGTTACTCAAAATGAGTATTCTGAATACGTATTTTAAATACATGTATTTAGTTACTCCCCAACACTGCTTATGTATTAGCCACACTTATGCATGACATGTCCTCGGAACTACTACTATGGTATATTTTCTATGTTAAAACAGTCCACTGAAGGTCACAGAGATCTCTCTGTTCCTGGCTCTGATCACAACGTGCACATATTGTCGTGAAGGGTTGCCATGGAGTCTGTTTGTTTACCTCCAGCTCAGCGAGTCAGAGAAAACACCCAGGCTCCACATTGTTTCCCAAAAAATTCAGCACGACACTGCACAGCCCTCACAACTCTAGTTAGAGAGTTTTAAAAAACGTGTTAAGATTTAGATTTTCAGTCTAAATTAAGACCCCATCTGCTCCAAGAAGTCTTCCCTTCCTCTTGTGTGTTTTTTTGACCTGGAAACTACAACTAAGTGGTCAGACTGCATGGATCATTTGCCTATTTTATTTTATTTTAAGGCAGGGATGGCTCCAATAATGGCTTCAGTTTCGGTCTCCTCCCGATGCTCGCGCAGGATTGTGGAGTGTATCCTTGTGCCTGTGCATTTAGGTTCTCACTGTCCTCCCTGCAATTTACTGCTATACTTTCCAACTCCATCTGCCCCAGAATCCCAGTCTATAATTGCACCGTCCCATTGCACATGCAGTAGTTGTTGGCGCAATGTCTTTCCCTGCACCATGTTATTATTCACCCCGTGATGCACCTCTAACTATTTTTAGCCTACAAGTTATTTATTGATTTGTTTTGGTGAAGTGTGTGTGACCGGTCGTAATTATTTTGTAATTGCGCCGTATTTTGTGGGATCATTTATGTGGAAAGTCTTGATTTCAGATTTGTTTAATGAAGTGGGAATTTAACGTCATACCGTCCACCTTGTTGATGTGCGTGGGGCCGTCAACACTTGTGTATCATTTTTGAACACCCGATATTGACGTTCCAAAAATACAGTATATAAACCCAGGCATGCTGTACCTCTATAGATACAGAACTCTACAATAAAATGACTACAGATACCATCAGATATAATGTATTTTTTTTGTTTTGTTTTTTTGAAAAATTGAAAGAAAAAGTTGTAGAAGATTCCATCTAAACATGAAAATATGTATTTATAGTGAAAGTGATGGTAAAACGTAATATTGTACTTTGGCTCAGTTTGGGTACGTTTGTGCCAAATTAGCACGTAATATACAAATAGGACTATATAACTAAAACGGTTATGAGTAGAGAGATACTTTTTTCAGATTCTTGTTGCCAACTCCAAGGACAACAAATGTAGTAAGCAGTGACATTTGTGAAGTTTGGCTTTTTTGCCCCAGAATGGGAAAAAAAACAAACATTTTTTGACAGGTTTGAAATGATCTTGTATAAGTTGTGTAGCACTGACAGAGTTCACACACATATCCCCAGAAACTAGAAGATAAGAGCTTTCTAATGAGATTACAAGCATGTGGGGTGTATAATTATATTTTAGTGAGCAATAACATTTGGGGTTCAAGACGTTTTTCCACAGGACTTAAAGAGGAGGGTGTTATGAGGTTAAAGAAGAAAAGTCTAGATTATTTGGTTTCATTCATGACATTTCTGGATAATCTTGCTTTAATTTTTTTTAATTTTTTTTAATGCAACTGACAATCGGACTAGGCCAATGTTCTTACCCCATTGGCAAATATGTTAACTTGAAATAAGTAGCAATGTGTTGAAATTACTCCAGAACAAGTGAAATTGGCCACAAAATCTTACGCTAGTGTCTCTTGTTATAGTCAGACCTGTGTATCTGTTTATACCTTTTACCAGTTTCGGCTGCTTGAACTGCTGCCTTCCTCAGAAATGTCACGTGACGTGTCTAGTCAGCTGATTTATACAGTTTTTGGCACCGTTTTCCTGCTTCTTTAGAACTGTGTCCCAGGTGTGGGAGAGTTGGTACGCCCCCTCGTCCCGGTTCACAGTCTGGGGGAGCGCGCTTCCGAATCTCGATGGCTTCTCTGATCCAACGGTGGTTCTTGTTGCTCTCTGTGCCAATGACATGGGTGTAATCCCAGTCCATGAGATGGTTTTCCCTCTTGCAGTGGTCTCTTATGGCAGACTTTAGCATTTCTATATAATAGGTTGAGTTCACGTGGCATCACAGCACACAAGAGCCTATAGTTTGAAATCGATTGGGAGCACAGTTGGAAATTCTGTGCTGGTAACTATGCTAAGTGTCAAAAAGTATAGATTTCTAGTCATAGTTTGTTGCTCGCTTCTCTGTAATTCGTGGGCCAATCCACATGAAACAAAAACTGTCGGAGAGATAAATGTCTTCTCTGTCAGCACATATGAACTTAGGTCTGATTATTTTCTCATAAAGGTGTCCAAAAGTGGTGACAATATTCAAAAACGTGCGCGTTGTTGGCCATTTGAAAGGACTTTAACCCATACGAATAATATGGCAGGTCTGTGAATCCAATCACTATCAAATACTGATCAAGCATAAGGTTTGTGAATTTTGTTTTTGGAAATTTCTTTCAAAAATCATTCCTCTCCCATAGAGCTGTATTGGCACGTGCTCCACCTGAAACATGGACGCAACCTATTCAAGACCTTCTTCTCGTAATATTTCTCAGTTTGTTGCAATTTGCGTCTCGTGCTGCAACGTTTGGCCATCGACAAGCAGCTCTTTGGTCCAAATCCAGTTCATCCATGTTGTTAGATCATCCCCTTCCATGTCCTAATTGATTTGTTGACACATTTTGCCTCCTCTTATCCTTCTGTGTAGCCGTTTAATCACGCGGCAGATTTTTTTTATTTTTTTATTTTTTGCGCCGTGCCATCAAGACGAGTGCGGCCCTGCCATCTGAAGCGCTGCCAATCCCGCCTCGGCCCCCCTCACTTCCTGATGGCTAAACATTTCTACACTTTATGATCCTAATTAGCTCAAACTGTGCCATCGTCCCAGAGTCACCATTTCCTGGAGAGGGGCCAGATCATTTGACGGTCGGCAGTTTCACACATTTTTCCACCTTTTTTTTCGTTTCACTCCCTCTCTCTCTCTCTCCCTCTCCCTCTCTCCCTCTCCCTCTCCTCTTCATCGCCGTGGTGGGGGTCGCGTGGTTCGCATTTGCACAAATTCACAGCAAGCCGACTGTGAAGAAGAGACATATTTTGTAAAGAGAAAATAGCTGCTAAAGGTGTGAGAATTTATTTTTTCAAAAAAGCTTTCAGAGATTTTGGCATAAAACCATTCGCAGCACAAGGAGACACCTACAATTTTGCATAATGGAGCCTGATCTGGGAGACTTAATTCCCAGAGTTGGTGTGGCAGCGTGTTCAAGTTGGCATAGCCCGAGTTACATTGGCATATTAGCTATAATGCATGTTTATTTTTGCCGCACAGAAGAACAAATTACTCATTTGCGCAAAGAATTTATAATTCTTTTCCTTCATGTCTTACTATGTAAATGGCAGCCAGAATGTATTTGGAAATGTTTCATCTTTAAGACACAAGACATGGCAGGTGAAAACATTGATTTTTCATGCTGTGTTTGCATATGTGAATGCAGTGTTTGAGTGAGTTTGTGTAAGCTCTCAGTCATTCAGGAGTTTCCCAGTGTAGACAAAGGTTCTTGAGCTGTCATCTGCACCCTGTAGTTCAAAGGCAGGGATCTCTAACCAGTAGCTCGGGAGCTGCCCAAATGCTTTCAACATTTCTTCATACACTTGATGAGTCAAATTTTAGATGCATTTTTTTGTTCTAGACAAAACATCTCCAAACATTTAGGTGAATATAGCAAACCATAAAGCAGAAACTACTGTAATTTTCTTTTATTGTGTTAAATTTTCATCTTGACATTCGGATAGGCCTAGTTTCACTTGTTGCTCCCTGCCATTTCTGTTATGCAAAAGTAGCTCACAGGGTAAAAAAGGTTGGAGACCGCTCCACGCTTACTAGCAGTGAAATGAAATTAGTTGTGTCCTACTTTGAATATGCAGTGGATTGTGTGGACAAAATCTGTCCATGTAATTATGAAGCATTTTTTATCAATTATGATCATGCAGGCTAGTTTTTGTTGGTGTTATTATGACAGCCACCCTGAAAAGTGACCTGGAAAGTTGCGATGTTCTAGACATGATGGAAATGACTTTGGACACAACAGTCCGCAATAAAACCCATATGTTGGGTTGTTTTATCATGATTTCAGCTTTGTAGGTTTATTTATTGCTCATTCAACCAAACCCTTTCGCTGCTTACATCATCAGTGACATCAACTGGAGGCAGGAAGTGAGCAAGAGAAATAAGATTAAACTAAAACTAGTGATTATAAGTGTAAAACTACAACTAAAAAATGTGGTCCTGTTGTGGCTTAAGGAGCAAGAACAAGAGGAACCACATTTGAGACGATAAAATAAGGTTTTATCTGATATTTCCAACAACAGTTAGATATTTGTTTATCGCTATGACGACAGCTACAAAGGAAATGGATAGGGATCTAGCTTTCCGCCTCCAGCTAAGCCCAGAATGTTTACATACAATGAAAGGTCTATAGTACTAGTATTTTACACCACATACTGTAAACAATTTGCAACACATTGAATTGACTGAAGCTAGCATTAGCTCAACAAACGCCACTTTCATTTCCGTTTCCGGTGCCGACTCTTCTCGATACTTAGCCTCGTCGAGTCACATCTTGTGGATACATCCACAACTACGAGGCTAACACATAACACAACACTTTTTTACCTTGTGAGCTACTTTTGCGAAACAAAAATGGCAGCGAGCTACTTATACTTCAAAGAAACACATGTAACTCGGCCTCTAGGACTGCTACGATGATCATTCAACTCAATAAAAGAAAAATACAGTAGTTTCTGCTTCATACTTTGCTATATTCACCTAAATGTTTGGAGATGTTTTGATCAGAACAACAAAAATGCATGTAAAATTTGACTCCGAGCTACTGGTTGGAGATCGCTGTCCTAGGGTGATGGTGGGTCCCGACGTGATGCCAGTTGAGAACCTCTGGTCTACCAATTAGCCTGGAAAAACCTTTAGCATATAAACATATGCAGACCTGACATACAGTAAGTTAAGCGAAGTATTCATGTGAGAAGTCATTTGATGAATGGGTCAAATGCTGAAAACTACAGTACTTTCCCTATTCGAAAGATAGTTCATTTTTGCTTTGGATCCTTAAGTCATATTTCATCACATTTGGACCTATGGCTACAATAAAATCATACCTGTTTCTTCATATAGACGTAATATTTCCGAATTGCCCGGCGCTGACACACTGACCTCCAAAGTCACGCCTCGATCACATGACCACAGCCTTCACCTCAGCGCTGTTATTATGTTATTATGCTGACGCGGCACACTCCCCTCCTCATACGCAAGAATGAAATTGGATGAAGCGGCTTAAGTGTGTCCCCTCTCTCTCCTCCTCTCTCTCTCTCTGTCGGACTCGTGCCCGACGGAGATAAAACTAATGAAGGGGACTTTAGCCCACAATAGACATGTCTTATTGCCCTGTACGCGAGGAGGAGGGGGGGGGGCGCTGGCAGCACTCAGCGTTTTACAAGTCTCTCCTCTCGTGGGAGGTCTAACAACTTCCCAAAACCAGTTCATTTTTACCGCAGACCTGCCCCGTGGCGTTCCTTATACCCTGCGCTGAAAAGAAACTTGTCTTAACCTTGACGTGGCCAAACGCGCCGCTCGGACACTCAATCATGCTAATCACTGCTGTCCCGTCTTGATAGGAGTCTTTTTGGTCATTAATATGAATCTGAGCGCTGGCTGGAGGACGGGGCTATCGGAGATGTGAGGATGTTATTTAGGAAGGCTAATGGCATGCGGTTAGCGTGTTATCTAAAGTGTAAATGCGAGCTTATCTTGTGGAGGAGAATGTGACTCGAATGTACAAAAGCAAGGCTGGACTGAAAGGTTTTGAGCACTGAAAACGGTAGTGATTTTAGTATTTCATATGCACAAATATAGAATGGAAGATGTAAGCAGATGCCTTGCTGGTTTTGTAGTGTAAAAATAGGCAAAAAGAGGGAGTCCGGGGCACACTAGCTGCAAAAATTACGCCGTCAACAATCTGCAGTCTATAAAGAAGCAACTTTTGTGTATGGATTCTTTGGATGATGTCCCATTTCTAGTAAGTTGCGTCTTGCATAGGTCTGTGTACTTTTGAGAACCTGACGATACTATACCGCGATACGCAGATCACGATACGATGCGTACCTCGATACAGAGCCTTCTCAATACAAGGTACACAGCCCTAGTCTTCACTCTTCTTCACCAAATTGTATGTGAATCCAAAGGTTACTTCAGATTATTGCTTACAATTAACATACAAAACTTTAGGGAAAGTGTGATGGGTTCAATTATGGTCAGCATTTAATCCAGTTCTTCATAATAATTGTATTTTTGGAGAGCAAGGCTAGTTCCATGATGTAAAACAGACTTCTTTCATTGGATTTTGAACAGTAAAAAGTGCACAGAGTCATTTTATCAAGCCCCATTGACGCCCGAGTGAATCCTAAATTGAATGCACTTCCCGTTCCCGCTAATACATTAATAGTTCACAAACGCTGCCGACCTCGCCGCGCTTCTGCATGATCAAATGTGGTCTTCAGTAACCTGGGATTACGGCATTATGTGACGAGTGGGAGAGTGCATTATCTGCGAGCACTCGAGGACCATCAGCAAAATTAATCTGCCTTTGTGCCCACCGTTAGCATTGTGTCATTACCGGGAGCGCGGGGTCAGAAGCGGCCTCCCGCGCGCCCGTCTTCTACGACTTCCAAATGGTAAATAAAGCTCTCATCCGCCGGACGTTGATGTTGCTTAATGGCAGATTAGCGCGGGAGATAATGGCGAGTGCAAACATGGGCCAGATCCTAGTTATTATTATCCAGATAAAGCTTTAAATAACTGTTTCCCCCCCTTCTCTCTCTCTCTCTCTCCTTCTCTCCCAACAGTGAATCTGCTCATGCATCGATCGCAGCATCCTTTAGGGCCCTCCTCCAGCAGAGACCAGCAGGCTTATCTGGCAAATCCATTAAAAGGTATTTTCTTTCGCTTTCAAATCTTTGCGTGTGTTTACTCCGTGTTGCGTGCTTTTGACGGAGAGGCCACGGATGCGTCGCGCTTAGATTCAGTCGCGTGGGAAGTATAGTTTGGCTAATTGTGTTGTTTTTTGATGGAGCTGAGGCAAAACTAGCTGGTGAAAATGATTGTCTTCAGTGTTTTATGTTTTTGTGTTGTAAGGTTTTGAAATGAATCAATTAGAAGTATGCGCAGGGTCTCGGTTTTGCGATTTATTTATTTATTTTTAATAGAGGGTGCTCAGAATTTCCTGGAACATCATTTTTACTACTTTCTCCTGGACAATCTGCTTGACATTCTCCGCCCACACAGGCTGTATTAAGGACACAGAGCCCTCGTCCACAGAAAGAAAAGAAAAATAGTAGTAAAAATGTAAGAATGAGAGTCAAAACATTCCTTTCAGGACCAGATTGTGTCTCGACTTTCTTTGCGTGGAGTACAGTGGAGGTCCTCAGAGGCACTGCGGGGGGCCTCCAAAGGTTGAATACACACATCTTTCACATTAAAATAAGTTGAGTTGTAATTAACTTAATGTTTGTTTTTTTTAATTATAAGGATTTAGCCAATACACTGCAAAAACTAATCTAAACATGACATTAAATGTCAATTTTGCGTAGATTTGAGCAGGTTAGTAAAATAATATGCTAATTGAATAAGTCTGTTTGCATTTACAATAAGGAAAAAACAATGCACAACTGTATATTGGAAAGAAATAGGATTAAATTATTATAATTCTTCAAAATTGATTGTTTTTTTACTTAGCAAGTCAGAATTTCTCATTGTATTCTTAAATAAAGATTTTTTTAGCACGTTACGAGATTTTTTTTTTGGCTGTGTAGTTACTAATATTTGCATTTTTAAATGAATTTATGCAAAATGAATGAGAAAACATTACATATGATTTCATAATACTGGGGGATTTATTATGGGGGCCCCGACCTGCTGCAGTTTGGGAGAAAAGCTGGTGTAGTAAATATCCTTATACTGTAGAGTGAACTATAGTGATAACAGACCTCCTTCCCCCTCTCTGGCCCTTTCATGTGAGATGGTGCTTCAGAAGCTACAAAGGACAACCAAAACAGCATGTCCTACTCAATAGAACAGTAATTAAACAATATATCTGTTTGTATTCGGTCTTTCTACATGTAAAACAGTGTTGCCTTTGGCCCTTTCACCCTCTAATACATTTCCATTTTGACCATCTATGGAAGAAACATTGGGCTCTACTGCTCTGGGCCAATGGTTCTCAAAGTGGAGAACTGAGCAAGGGGTCCCAAGATGATTTCAAGATATAAAAAAGAAAAAAATATATAGTGTAACTCTTGAAAAACAGCATAGATTCGCAAATTGGTGTCCAATAAACAAAGCAAACAATGTAGATGACTAAACCTGAATTTTAAGTTGAGTTCTGAGTTTTTGCTTGATACTGTATCTGTATTATTATTTAGGTTTTAAAATTGGCTCCCTGATTGTTTGTTTGTATGGTCATTTTGGGGGGTCCCGGCATGAGAAGTTTGGTAGCCCCTCCTCTAGGCAACGTCCCCGAATGTATCTATGGTTCCAGGTACAAGCGGCATGTGAACGAACCACATCACATGTAAGATTTGGTTGACTTGAATCCAAATGTTCACCATAAACTTCAAAATCCACATTGTAATACCATTTTAAACCTTTAATACTGTATCTATTCTATCGGTGTCCCTCTAGCTTTCATTATGACGACCGCTGCTGATTCACCCGTTCAGAATGCATTGTCTGTCCGCCCTGTTGTTTACCCGCTCTAAACACTCCACCTCCCGTCACCCCCGCGCTGATCCCGCCCGATAGGCAGCGTCCAGTTTTTCCCTGACTTTTTCCAACTCCCACGAAGCGTAATGTTTACCTTTTTCGTCCGCCGCCGGCCTCCCGCGAGCCGTGGGTTTGTCCGGCTCAGGGTGATGGTCCGTAATAGATGTGTTTGCGTTCGGCTGAGGGCGCGAGTATTTGGCCCGGCCCAGATAAGGCCCGAGCACACACACGCACTCAGATTCAGTCCAATTGTTTGTACACAGTGTGGCTTTTCTGGCACGGGCCCGACTTCAGTGGGCTCCAGCGCCAGAGAAAATGTCCTCTTCCTCCCTCCCTCCCTCCCTCCCTCCCTCCCTCCCTTTCTTTCTTTCTTTCTTTCTTTCTTTCTTTCTTTCTTTCTTTCTTTCTTTCTTTCTTTCTTTCTTTCTTCTTCTTTAAAGGGTTAGTCCTAGTTCAGACCTGGGTTTGTCCTGGATTTTTAGGGTTAGTCCTAG
>OMNZ01076734.1:7411-31486 GCA_900303255.1 Lesueurigobius sanzi
CGCCTCTTTCACGGCAGATTTCAAATTTTTGGTGTGGGTGGAGTAAGGCTCTGGCACGCCCGTTTAGTCCCTCTTTAAGAAGGAGTAATCAGTAATCTGTAGTTGGGTTACTTTTACGGAGAAATCCCGACAACACTGATGGAACCACACTTTCATTTAGGCTTGGAGGTTTTTGGAGGCTTAAAGCTAGCCTGAAAAATCCAGACTCACTGCTGTACCAGCGAGTGGGTCTGGTGACCCTTTGTATCAACTATGTTTCTAGGGCAGAGCGAACGCCAGGAAACAGGAAGCAGCATGTGTCAATGATACGATGTTGTCAGCAGTTTTGAGTTGATATGTGAACAGGATTATAAATCACGACACTCACCTATCGATGTGTTTTTGGTCTTTTAAAACTGAATTTATCACTGCCCCGTGCGCCATCCATTATTTGTCATCGAGGGAACTTCTGCGGTCTATGAGTAACGCTGCACGATAAGAACACGTGAGTGCAAATAAACCAATCAGATGGCCCGGTTCCGCTTGAACTGTGTGAAGGCACCGTCTCTCCAGACTAATATTCCTGTATGTTTACAGAGAGGGATATCACTCTAGAATTCTTAAACTTACAGTAAAGTAACATCTCTGGTAATGTGTGCCAACTCAGTAAGAAGTCTGATTGCCAACCAATTAGCCTAGTCTATGGACCGCATTTGGCCCCCGGGCCGCACTTTGGGCACCCCTGTTCTAGATAAAGACTCAGGAGGAGCTTTGGGAAAAAGGGAGTGGCTTTGGGAAAAAGGGAGTGGCTTTTGCGAGCTGCCACTGTGATGCTAAAAATAGCCACTGAGGAAGATTCAAAAATTACTCAAATACTGTATGTGCGAGTGGCTTAAAACACAGCTCCAGCTATATTTTTGATGAGTAAACAACATTGCAACATCCAAAAAGTACATTTTGCATAAACCCCTTTAATAAATAGTCTATAAACTGCAAACTTCAGATGCTAGTTAATCATGTGCTAACTTTGGCTCCTGTATTTCTTCTCGCCCACTCTTTTGCTGTAGCTACAGTAGGCTACATGGCACTTATCTGGGAGCAAGAGGAAGCAGGAGTGAACGCGGGGGCAAAGCGCGCGTCGGCCAAGGCACTCTCCCTGGGCGTATCTTGCCTCTTTATCTGCCAGGATCAGTTGTTAGTGCTGGCAGTCTTCCTCCCCTTGTCCTCTGGAGAGATGGTGGCTCTCAGCTGGAGAGAGACGCCACGGGCCATGATGCACTGTCTCCATTGTGTGCGTGGAGGGACTCGCGAAGACTTGAGAGACTGGTGCAGGTGCAAGAAAGGAAGAGGACACCTGAGGGGCCATGAGGGCTGTTTCATTCTTTCTTTTATTTTTTTTACCTCACAAAAATCAGAGTTGTTGTTTTTTAGAGCCGCTTTTAGTGTAGGGACATTTGTGCAGAGGGAGGACAGATGTAATGGTGGTGGGAGGGAGAGAAAGTGCCCTGAGAACAGAAGACTTCCCGCCATTGATGTTAGGCTACAGATGCCCGCCAGAGCTAATAAAATGTTAGCGTTATGACATGATGCAGAGATGCTACTTAAGTGCCATTTGAACCCAAAGTGTGTTTTGTGGAATCCACTTAGAATTAAGACAATGTGACATCAACCAAATGTCAGGCATGGTCGGATTATTATAGGGATGGTCAGTAAAGGCCTCCAACAAATCCTATGCTAAAAACGTTTCTGACCGTTGGTAGGGTCCTTCCCTCCAGATATTAACCCAGGATCGTAGTCAGGAGTTTGCATGTTTTAGGTTATTTTGGCCTGAGAAAACTCACATTTAAAAGACTGAAGTACTTTCCGTATATTCAGCTGTTACAATGCTAGTAGAGTTGACTCTGTTTTTACACTTGACATGGCTTTGATAAATGTACTTTTCAACCAACAACAAACACAGACAGGGGCCAGACAGAGCTGCAATTCCACCCCACACTTGCACTTGTTGTGAAAGCGATCCCTGTGCTAACTGTTTGTTTAAAAGCTGACAGGCTACAAGAGTCTCAGTGACACCCTCTATTCATCTTTGAGTGTCAGCCAAGAAAAAAGGCCTGCCCATGGAGATGGAGGAGCAAGGAGCTTCTGGTGGAAGAAAAATGTCCAGAGAAACTATACCACGGAGATTGCTTTTACAGTAATCTGGCAACCTTTACATCTCTGAGAACCCCATCTGTAGAGTGAGTGAATGATGTTTTCACCGCTTTGCTTTTAATTATACGTCTCACTCAGCACACTCTTGCTCCTACTCTGCTAATTTAGATTGAGATCCTTGCAGGCTTTACCCTATCTTTCATTTCACTCCCCTCCCTCTCTCCTCTGCATCCCATCAGCCCCTTTGTAGAAAAAAACCTTCATGTCTGTGACTTTCTTGCCCTGCAGCGTATGAAGCCCTCTTTTATTTTGATCATCGCAGCACAATGGATTCATGCCATTCTGGCAACTTTATTCAGTATCAGCCCAAATTTACATACTGCTTAACAAGTTTGTGCGTGACTGTTGATGCCTCTGATCAAAGTGCTTTTGGAAATCTTTCTCATCTGATTTTTCCTTCACCCCCCGTCCTTCATTTCCAATGCATGCTACAGACAGGCATCTTTAACTCAGGGGCAAAGAAAGGTAACCTTAGTGCTGCACAAGCCCAAATGTCATCCAACAAGGAGGGCTCATGTCCCGGGGATAAAGATAATGTAATCTAAGCAGTATACAGTGTGCGACGGTGTGTGTCTTCCCGTGTGTATCCACGCTGGTGCTGCTGTGTGTTAGCAGCTAAAGTCTGGAGGCGGAGGGAGATGGCGATGACAAAAGTCAAAGCAGTCATGTGTCATTTTTGGTGCTGAAGGGCTGGGACCTGCCTTTGGGGCTGTCCTCTCTGTCAGACACACTCACATATCCGCGCTGAACTCTCTCTTGCCCGCCTCCCATTTGCCCGTTTCTCTCTCAAACAGCATATTGTAAGGTAGCGCTAATGTGCATGCTAACATCTGCTTAAATGCGCCATTCCGCATTCCCTGCATCTTGACACCATCTGCCGCCGGAGTCATTCTAGCAGGGACATAATTTGTACCATAACCAGAGATAGGAGTTAGAATATGCAAGAGTGGGTGGAAAAAAAAGTGTTGACAAAATTCAGGCATCACAGGCCACGCTAGGAACCAGTCTGGAAAATCTCCTCGGGGCAAGAGAAGGGATGCTGCTCCAACCCACTGCACGGCAAACACAGTCACTTTAAAACAACAAAACAGAGCTGCCAAGGCAAACAAACCAATCGAAAACAGTAAATAACAGCAAAGGAAGAAATGGCTTTCAAAAATACAATGAAAACAGGGTGTGGGTGGAAAGAGAAGAATCGTGGGAATGCAAGATTGCACCTCCCTCGGGCAATCGAATTATCCTATGGGCCGATGGTTCCTCCTTATGCGTCGGCTGACATTTTCTTGTAACCCCATCCACAGTAATGCTATGTGATGTGTGTGACTGGCTTCTGCCATCGCCCTCGGAGGCCTTGATGCCCAAGGACATTCGCCCTAAGCCAGAATTGTTTATTTTAGCTCAATCTGACTTCTTATTTTGCCCCTTTTATCCGGAGGCATATGCTGTCCACTTTCCATGTTCTTGTGAGACATCAGAATTGACAGGTGACTCCCAAACACACGACAAACCACGGCATAAAGGCAGAGAGGTTACAAATGGGAAAAGCAGTAGCACAAAAGTTTGGTCAAGGTGAATAAAAGGTATAGTATGCTTCCTAACCTGTAGCCTAACAAATGACTTGTGGGACATTCCTAGACCACATCAGTGAATCTAGTAACAGAAAATTTATCAGAAATATAAAATGACCTGTTGGTCTATTGAGCTACATGGGATTCCAGCAGGATTATTGACAGAAATCACCTGACATTCTCTATTAACTTTGTTTTTTGTTTCTTAATTTTGTATACCAGTGTTACATCCTCTACCTCTTTCTTATGTCCTGAGGGTAGCGAATCAAATATAAATTTCAAAAGATAGAAAATATACAGTGGGTTGCATAAATATCTAAATACCTTCAACGTTTTGACCCCACTTTTCAGTTTTTTATTCATAAAAAAAGTTCCAAATCATGTATAAATTTCATTTCACTTCATCCTTGTGTGTCCCATAGTGTGTGTCTTTCACATAAAATTTCAATTGAATACATGTATGTTTATGGTCCTAGTATGGCACAATGTCAAAAAGTTGAAGGGGGTGCAGATATTTATGCAACCCACTGTATATTATATTTTGTCATTTAAAACATTATATCTTACAAAGTACAATAAATAACAAAATAAACAACTAAATTAAAGATTATCAATCCCTATTTTTAAAAGATTTTAGCATTTAAATGAATGGTAACACTAGTATAATTTTACAGCTGGGGTCCCCATTTGTTAGCATCAATATCTTGGGGGCCGCTACCTGAACCAAGTTGGGTCCCCAAAAGATTTTAGCATTTAAATGAGTGGTAACACTAGTATAATTTTACAGCTGGGGTCCCCATTTGTTAGCATCAACATCTTGGGGGCCGCTACCTGAACCAAGTTGGGTCCCCAAAAGATTTTAGCATTTAAATCAGTGGTAACACTAGTATAATTTTACAGCTGGGGTCCCCATTTGTTAGCATCAATATCTTGGGGGCAGCTACCTGAACCAAGTTGGGTCCCCAAAAGATTTTAGCATTTAAATGAGTGGTAACACTAGTATAATTTTACAGCTGGGGTCCCCATTTGTTAGCATCAATATCTTGGGGGCCGCTACCTGAACCAAGTTGGGTCCCCAAAAGATTTTAGCATTTAAACGAGTGGTAACACTAGTATAATTTTACAGCTGGGGTCCCCAATTGTTAGCATCAACATCTTGGGGGTCGCTACCTGAAAAAGTTGGGGTCCCCAGTTGTTAGCATCAATATATCTTGGGGGTCACTACCTGAAAAAGTTTGGGGAAACCCAGCTCTAAACACCTCTGCTCTTTCTGTGCTGATCTAAATTTTGAACATGGTTTCCCCTCATTTGAAATATGTTGCCCTATTAATGTCACCATATGCCAACAATCTATTGCTTTGATGGTTGCATTCTGTTTTTTGTTTTTTTTTACTTTGTCATTTTTAGCAGCATGTGATAAGTGCATATAGTTTGTTCGGAAAGTAGACATTTCCGAAGAAGAAGAGCGAAAAGGAAAGAGATTTAAGGATGGAGGAGATGAGATGTGCGATACAAGATAATAGAATGATATTCAAAATGTCTCCCCGCAGCTATGAGTTAAAAGAGAACATTAAAAGGAACCATATTTTGATCGCTTATGGATATGTAAGCCAAGAAAACCCAAACTTTACTTTACACTCGCGACACACGCCTCGCAGGCATGATAAGAGGAGGCGGGCCCAATCGTCCACACCGAAATAGTGTGTGGGTATTGTAGACGTGTGACGAGCTGAAACAGGACAGTGTTGAGAGCCTAGCCTTTTATGACCCAACACACTCTGACAGCTTGGCCATGGCTGTAGGGCACCACCAAAGTTGCATTTTTCATCTGACAATTTTGAAACAACAACACTATACCCCCATTGAAGTATTCACAGAAGGCTTTTGTGGCAGCGGTAGACAAAAACATGCCAAAGGATTGTGCTTACTGTTGTCTAAAGAGGAGCACACGTACTGTCAATCTGTGCAAGGATGCAGAGTGAGATGAAAGCGTCAGTGATATGATGTGCAGGGGCCAATGCTTTGATGCAACACTGCCCTCTGGTGGGGGTGGATGAACACGCCAGGAGGAGGACGGCAGAGAGAGGGCTCATGACTGGACTAATGTAGGCGCGAGTCCTCCGGGATCATGGAGTGGCTGTATGCGTCTACCCTTGGAGCGGTAGCTTTATTTGGACCTAAGGACATTCGGAGCTGACGGATTTTAAATATCTCAAGAGGGACTTGCTTTTGGGGGAACAAAATGCTGGGGGGAAGCGAATTAGAATGACAAAAAAAATGTGGATGGCTTAAAAATAGCTTGGAAACACTAACACTTTCAAACAGAAATTGAAAAAAAGGTGAAAGAAACTGCTCTGAAGTCTATGGGAACATGTTTCAAATGGGCTGCATTAAACAAAACAACAAAACTTGCACCTTGGAAGGCATTATTTGCAAATAGAAATCCTAGAGTAGATCGAATTTAAAGGTATAGGCATACACTGCGCAACATTTTGGATTGTTGCCAGCAAATGATTTTTGCAGTGAAAAGTATGGATTGGGATGAGGACCTAAACAATTTAAATCTTCATGCAGACAAGTTGGAGATGTCCCAGCTCCCAGTAAAGTTACATGTCAGGTCTTAGGAGAGGTGAGCTGCTCATAGCAAATATATAGGTTTGTTTTGTAGAGACATATCTGGGACCCTCAGTAGCGCTCACCTTCCTCTACTTAAAAGTATACATGTTTGTTTGTTCATTTGTTATAGGTATTCAACAATAATAAATATATGCAATAAAATAGATTCTTGTATTTTATTCTAATCATTGGGTTAAATGTTCCGCAGTGTACTTTTTAAAATCAACACAAAAAATGCACTAAACAAAACAGCAGGGAGACCACAGCCAATAAGGCAATGCTCCCACCTCACAGTGGTAAGGATTGTAATTCTTGTTCAAGGAAAATGCTTATCTCACATTATTACCACAGAACCAAAAGCTAATGGAAATATTCAAATATGAGTCAATAAGCATTTGCATGTAGCTGTCAACTGCATTTCTCACAATGGAAAAATACGCTGCCCGGTCAGCAGCTGGTTTTAACTAAGCAAATAGATCTGTGGTTGCTGCAGTTCGTCAGTTTGAGGTTCAGCAAGATTAGTATGTGCCCAAAGAATGAGATCATGAACATCCTGAATGACCAGGTTATTCCAGGTATGGATTTCTTCTTCCCTGATGGCACGGGCATATTCCTAGATGACAATGCCAGGATTTATTGGGCTCACATTAAGAGTGATTTAGGAGCAGGAGATGGATTGTCCACCACAGAGTCCACCACTGAGAATGGTTGGGATGTGCTGGAGATGGCTTTGCGCAGTGATCACACTCTGCTATCATCAATTGGTATCTTTTGACATAACAGAAGCTTATTGAAAAAATGCCACAGAGATTGCATGCTGCAATGCGTGCGTGTGACTTTTTTCATGTGGCAACTTTCCTGGGGGGGGTCATGCAGGCAGTGTATGCAGTATCTTTGTTCTGTCTGGTCTGTTTTTGATAAATGAATGCATTTTGTTCAACCACATGTGACAGAATGAACAGAGATATGTCTTTGCAAGAGTGTGTTGTGCGCTCACATAATGCAGTCTTCAATCCGTTGGCTGTGTTTGTGCTGTTGGCCTGGAAGCTCTCGGCCTATGCATACAAACAGAGTGGACCGCCGGCAGCACTGTGCACAATTCCAATCCCGGGGCCGTGCTCCTCCGCCGATGACCTCTGGTGAAGCCATTATTTTCTGCATTAATGATGAGCTGCAGCCAGTGATGAGAGAGATGCACTTCGGCCTGAGGCTCTGCGGCAAAATATATAAATAAAGCTGAGGAAGAAGGCAGAAAAAGAAATCTTCCCACAAGCAGTTTCAAAAAGACTTGGAGCCCTAACAGAGAATAAGCCGTATTGAGCTACAAGAAGATAGATCTGGCTATCTTTCTTGCTGGAGGTATAGCCCAATTACAAATTTACACCTTCTTTTCTTGGTATTTGATGGAATAGCTACTTTTTTAAAGCCAAATCTTGTTGAAAGGACTCATGCGAACGGTCAACAAAGCTTAAGCTATGGTCCTGTCACTTTGACAACATTATTCACATCGGTTACACAATAATAACTACTTCTAATGCATATTTTTGAGTGCTGAGCTGATCATATTTATTTTATTCTAAAATATATCCGTATATATTAGTATACATCAGAAGATATTAAATGGAATGAAACCGAATCAGAATTTAAAATCCCCATTTTTGCTAAATTGTGAAAACTGAATACAACTTCACTGCCTTTATGGACCATAGCTGCATTTGGGAATGGACAATTGAAAGTGGATTTTATTAGGGGGAAAAAGAACAGTTAATTTAACCTTTTAAAACTGTGCACTATGAAATGAATGAACTATGTCAAAATGTCACCATGTTCTTTGACAGCTTGATGTCTGACCACACCACACACCTCCGTTAAGACCCCAAACAAGACAAATTGCAGAGAATGTGCAATTGCTCTCGTCAAGACAGCCAGGGCACCCACTCAGGAAAGGAAATCCTGGCTTGGGGAGATGACTCTAAATGAAGGACTTTACCATTCACCATTATGTCTTTGGCGAGAGTCAGAGGGAACCCCTGGGGCTCTTCAGCACAGCACGGCACAACTTTTCAAAGGGCTCCCAGATTAAAGTCGCTAAAAGTTCCCACTGGGGTCTGAGGCCAGGATCCCATTAAGCAGCAGCCCCACCACACCGCCGGCCATAATTGTGTCGTTGAGAATTCAGAGCAGCAGTTGCTTGATAAGCGAATTTAGGGTGAAATAAAAAAGGAAAGTGGCAAAAGAGGGTCTCGTCGGGCCACCATTAGACACTGCGCTCACTCATCGCTAATTTGTTTTAAATGAGTGGGAGAGGTGAGCGCATTATGAAGCAATATGCTTTTCTGACATCAGGTTTGTGAGCATTAAACACCTCCATTATATTATATGCAATATCACTAGAAAAACTTGTTCTGCGATACCATAATTAGATTTATTAAATTTTCATGACACAGATGACCTCAGCAAAGCAAAAGAGTTTAAGTTCTTGTATGCTATCTTGTAATTTTATTCATATTTTATTTAACCAGGAAAGTCCCACTGAGAAATCAATCTGTTCAGGAAAGTCCTTGCCCCAGATGGAACCCTATTGTACATGTATCAGTGGTAGCAAACTCTACAGAAGACGCAGAAAGGTGCCACCCAACCTGAGAATCAGACACAGGACTGTCTTGCTGGGTGGTGAGCGCACTAACCGCTGTGCCACCATGCTGCCCAACATTTTAAATCATGTGAATTTTTAGCAATATAATGTAAAACAAGATGCCCTTACAGTATGCAACCATTTAACTATTTAATCCTATTTATCAGAGCATAGGCACAGAGGCTATAGCATTCTCCCTGCATATAATAGTGCATTTAGAAACCGTGCACTATACTGCCCCCTACTGACTACCATTAGGAAACAGTGCTTGAATACACAAAAGATCACAACACTGTTTAAACAAACTCATTTATTGTTATTTTTTGATTATTTGATTACAATCCTGTATGTGTACAAACTGTTCTAACATTTGACAAAAGCATCAATGGTCTGACTGAGAATATACAAAAACATACCAGTGGAGTCCAGCTTTGAAACCATGACTTGAGATGGGTTTGAAAAAGAGGCCGTTTATGTTCTCAAGTTAAAATTTACCACTCAAGTATGAAACAAGTATGCTGCGAGCGAAATAGAAATTTGCGGTCTCTAAGTGCAATAAGAAGCGTCAGGTAATGGCTTCAAGAGGACTTCTTCTGCTTCTTCTTCTCTGCTTCTTCCTCCTTTTCTTTTTCAATTTCAGCGACCAGCGTCTCAATTTCCTTGGATTCCAAAATCTGCACAAAACCAACAAACTTTATGGTTAAACCCCATAAAATATCATCAAGTGCATCAAAAAGCTAAAGCCCACATTACCTTAAGTGGCTGATTCCGTCTGATAACTGCGAGTTCAATGTTTTTGCCTCCTGACTGCACCACCTGCAGCACAGATAAGAGCATTACATAAATATCGAACAGTATCATCTTGTTTAATGTATGCATTTGGAAAAACTGTATACAATAAAATACATACGTAAAAAGGTTTCAACATTTTACACTAAATCTTTGCATAAATAGGATGGACACCAAACAACTTTACCTCAAGCAAAGCTTTAATGGCCAACTTGATTGTTTCATTGTCCCCTGCAATAGCTTCATCTGTGTAGTTTTTCTCCAGGAACTCCCTGACAGTTTTTGCGCTTCGGCCAATAGCATTTGCCTAATGTTCAGAAACAAGTGAGTTAGATTTTTTTTTTCTAATTATGCCTTTGACTCATAGTATGACTGATAAAAGCCTCTCCCAACCTTCCATGCATGATAAGTTCCAGAGGGGTCTGTCTGATACAGCCTCGGAGTTCCATCATAGTCGAAGCCAACAATTAAAGCTGAAATTCCGAATGGTCTGCGCCCATTGCTTTGAGTGTAGCGCTAATAAACAAAAAAAAAATACATTAACCAGAGCATTAACAATAAAACTACCTAGAAAAATACTCAACATACCTGTTTGAGTGTAGCAATGTAGCGTGTTATATATTCCACAGTAACTGGGTCCTCAACAGTTAGCCTGTGGCTTTGGCATTCAACACGAGCTCTGTTTATCACAATGCGGGCATCTGCGGTGAGTCCTGAACAAAGTAGATTTTTAAGATATTTAGACAGAGTAGAGAGTAAACATTTAGGTTTATTGTTAATCAAAACAAGCATACATTTTCAAACACAATTGGTTATGCACAAAGCCAAACATTGCCTGCTGCCACGTAGTCTTCAAAACCTTTTTATAGCAAATAGTTCAACTAGTAGAAAGAACTATTGAACTTTTTAAACATCCCCTTGCAAGAACCACACTCAAAAAATGTGTTTCTCTGACTGGTGTAAAAAAAAAAAGAAAAAAAAAGAAACTCTTGAAAAAGAACTTAAATTGTTCAAATGTTAATCAATTTAAATAGACTGTATAACTGTATAAAAAGTAATGTAAAACAAATTGCAATATTATGTGTGTGCCTCACAGTTTTAATTAACTAGAGGTTAATTGTTGTTTATTAGGGATGTTCCGATACCGATACTGGTATCGGATTTCATGCCGATACCACAGATTTTTCAAGTATTGGTATCGGCGAGTACCTGAACCAAAACCTATCCGATACGACAATGTGTTTTTCTGGGCTCTGCAGACACGAAATCCTCTAAAGATCACAGCAGATACGTTTGTGTTTCCTTTTTTCCTTCATTTAATCTTTAGAGTGGAAACAGAACAGTGACAGAATACATTTTATATGCAGAATGAGCCATATGCAATGAGCTTTGGCGTCTTTTTACAGACTTTTTCTAGTGTTTTTCTTTACACCGTGGTATCGGAGAAGTACTTGGTATCGGTGGAACAACACTATTATTTATATTATATAATATTATAATTATTAAACGAGAAGGGGGTAGGTGATCAATAAAAAGAAGGAAGAAACTGAATTGAACTTTGAAATTAAATAAATATACTTCTATTTCAAATGTATACCTGCAAATGCCATGCAGACATGTTCATCGAGTGCACAGATCTTCCGCACAGTCCTCTCTTCCTGCAACTTTGCCACAGATTTTTTCTCCACACCGAGAACAACAATGTCTTTGCCTCTGATCCCCACCTACAAGGAAAGAATGAAAGGAAGAGAACACATTTTAAACAGATTGATGTACATAATTATCACTAAGAATTCAAAGTGCACAGTAAATATACAAAAGGAGGTTTGAGGAGGGCAGTCACTGTTTATCAAAGGTAGCAGAAACAAAGTATTAAAAAGTGAATGAGTAAATATAGTTTGTGCAATTAAAAACACAAAATACTGACGTTTAGTTTTCTCAAATGAAAAGGGGTATTCTAAATGAAACTGAAACTACAGTATTACCAGAGTGACACAGCGGCAAATGTGATTTATCCATTTAAATAAATAGAGACATCTTATAAAATTACGTTATGTCAATATCAATTGAACACTAAGTGGAAAAGGACTACAATAAAGAAGATATACTTGAAATAAATGGGAGAAAGCGTGATGGATCGTTAGCTTCAGTGGCTAGCTTTAGCATTACTGCCCATTTTAAACAAAACTTACTGCTGTGGAGCCCTTCTTTACAGCTTCTTGTGCATATTCCACTTGGAAAAGATGACCATCGGGAGAGAAGACAGTGATGGCTCGATCATATCTCGCCGCCATCGCAATGCAGTAGATTTACAATGGCAAACAAAAGTGGGACTTGAAGTATGATTCAGCTGGATGGATAGCACAAACCTAGCGCTTCACTGTGTTGAGACTCGCCACTGCGGCTGCGCGTGAACTGTGACCCCTGGACCAAACCAACAGCACATGGAACTATCCGTGCACAAAACACATATAAACACTTATAAAAATGTAACCATGCATTTGTGGAATGAACAAAAAAAAAACATATATAAAAATAATGTATTTAATGTGCTTAATGAATTTGTAATAGCATTGAATCAAGATGTATACACAAATTGCGTTATGCATAATTTTACACACAGCATTAAGTCATGACTAATCATTTATTACATAATTTAATATATTAAAAACAAAAAATTATAAAACTTTTTACCGGTGTCGGTCCCTTTTGTTTGACTGGTTCATTTCCCGTGGCCTCCTTGAGGACTGACTGGACCGTACCATAGTGACATAAATAGGTAGAATCGTTTTCACGGAAATATTGAACGCGTCAATGTTATATTCTTTATATGCTTATATTGGCGTATACCTATACGTATGACAGTTTCTTGTCAAGCTGAAGTGAACCCTTGTACATGAATAAACATACAAAATAGGCAAACAAAAAGATAAAGATGTCCACCCCTGAAACGGACCACTGCATTACAAAATTGCATCCACCGTTTCCGAACAGTTTGATCTGAGTTGTACGGATTTGTGTGAAGTGTGTTAGCTTGCTTTGACTTTTATGACATAGCCTACGTTTTATTTACACAGTATTACCATGTCGGTGGCGTTCGCACCTCACAGGCAGCGGGGAAAGGGTGACATAACACCCGCCGGGATACAAAAGGTAATTCATCTCCTTTAGCGTGTCGCAGAATGGAGGCTGGCGCTGTTAGCCGTAGAGCTAATGAATGTAGCAGAGCGCATCCAAGTCTTTACTGTGAATACATCGGCCACAGAGCCGCAGGGTCAAAGCGCGCTGAATATGAACCTCTGTGGAGCCAGGGCGCCATGTGTCAACTCGGACTCTTTGGTTACTTCGCATTTCAAACACAGATTTTTATAAATAAATGAATGTAGGCCCCGCTGTTTCTTAGCTCAACGCTGCTAGCTGTCGAGACTCGTCTTTTGTTTCCCACAAAGGCACGACCACAATTCATTAAAATGCATTGCACACATTGTGCATGGTTCTGTGAAGATGCATTGTACATTGCAGCCTACTTATCAGACTTGATCTATTTAGGAAACACAACAGTTATGATATTTGTAGTGGCATTAAATCTCTGCCTTCTCTCTTCCAGTTGCTAGACGAAAACAACCAGCTCATTCAGTGTATAATGGACTTTCAAAGTAAAGGAAAGACCGCAGAATGTTCACAGTAAGGACAAAATCTACCCATGTTCTGTGATCACACATACACGAGAGTGAGATTTACCAGAGTAAACCGTTTTGTGCTGCCCTACTTTGCAGGTACCAACAGATGTTGCACAGAAATCTCGTGTACCTGGCCACGATAGCAGACTCAAATCAGAACATGCAGTCTTTACTTCCAGCTGTGAGTATGGGCCAATAGTAAGAATGTAGAGGTGATAACAAATGCATTTATGAAAATCTGTAGACATTATTTTACAGTTGAAGTATGCCTTAATTTAGATTTCTGTATCTTGGAAATAAATCCAGTTTTGATGTTGTGTCTGCGTTTGCAGCCACCCACTCAGAATATGCCAATGGGCCCTGGTGGGATGAACCAGAGTGGTCCCCCTCCTCAGCCTCCTCACGGTCACACCATGCCGTCTGAGGGGATGGTTAGCGGCGGACCCCCTGCCCCGCACATGCAGAACCAGATGAATGGACAGATGCCTGGTGAGTGTCCCCCATGTGTCTCTCTCTTGTTTTTCTTCATCCCCTTTCTCCTTCACTCGTGCTTGGGTTGCCTAGCAACACCACATAGCTGTGAGGGAGGTTGGTCTCTGGAAAGATGATGTCACCCCTTTCCAGCTATGGTGGTCTTGGACATTTACATAATTAAAAGGGAACATGTTTGTGTTCCTTTTCAGCATATAATAATTAAACCAATTGCTGGGAGTACCCAACTGAACCTTATGCTTTATGCAGATCTTTTGCAGTGTAATGGGAAAACATGATGTGATATTTCCGTTT
The DNA here is from genome assembly GCA_900303255.1 of Lesueurigobius sanzi. Lineage (NCBI taxonomy): Eukaryota > Metazoa > Chordata > Actinopteri > Gobiiformes > Gobiidae > Lesueurigobius > Lesueurigobius sanzi. The sequence goes on from OMNZ01076734.1 coordinate 21,676, forward strand.
TATGTGTACCAAATTTTGTGTTTATGTAACCTTCTCCCATACCGTTTTCTGTCATAGACAAGATACAGGATGTCTTTTTAATGGTAGATTAGTACGCGGCAAGTATGGATGCATGAAACGCAATAACATTAGAATCATAGAGCTTGCTGAATTTGGAGCAGACTGGAAATGTTGGGGAATTATAGGTATAGGTATGTGGATAGTTTATGAGGTAGTAATTTTGATTAACTCTAATCTCTAGATTATGCATTAGAGTGAATGATAAAATATGCAGAAACAGAAAAAAAAACATTTAAACAAACATGGATTCATCTGTTGTTTCTCAGGTCCAAATCATATGCCCATGCAAGGCCCTGTTCCCGGGCCTAACCAGCCCCCCACCATGCAGAGTGGTGCCATGAACATTCCCCCCAGCAGCCACGGCTCTATGGGTGGCTACAACCATGCTGTACCCTCCTCCCAGGCCATCCCCGCACAGAGCCAAATGAACATGACACAGGGACAGACCATGGGCAACTATGGACCTCGACCAAACATGAACATGCAGCCAAATCAAGGTACATGTCAATTTAGCAAGTCCTTTCTCTTTAGCCTAAATTGTGTTTCTCATAAAGAAGAGAATGCACCAAAATCCAGCTTTTTTACTTCCGATACCAATACAGATACTTGGGTTTTAGTATTGAACAACTGATACTGGGACACTTAAAAAAAGAAAGAAAGTGGTCTCACATATTGTAGATTTGTTGTTAATGTCAGGAAACTTGTTACGTTAATATTGACAACTTATCAGCAACATATCAGCAATTCTGTAACTGTATTTGACATTTTTATTTGACATTCTATTTGTATTTGACTTAAATACTAACACTGAGCCCTTCAACAGTGGCCAATATTATTTCATTAGCCTTTTCAAGGTGACCCAGTCATCGCTTCTATTTCAGCCTTGATTGGTTGACCTTAGCATTAGCAACGCAGCAGCTAACTGCAGTATTGGGGCAAACTAAAGTAAAATTGTGGTGTGTAAAACTAATTCAGAAACTGGATTATACAACTTTCAAATAACCTATGGTATGTCCTATGCACTTATGTGTGTGCACAAAAGATAAAAAGGTTCAGTATTGCATGTTTGGAATTGAGTCTGATATCAGATACCAATATCCCAGTGCATCACTTTCATAAAGCATCTATCTCTAAGGGTCATGTTCCTCTTGGCCGTGCTTCTGATTAAGGTTTCTCCTCTGTTGCCACATGAAGGCTGCAAGCATCTAATCCAGGTCTTCCTACAACGTGGGTCTCATTGACATCTTGATTCCTTCAGGTCCTATGATGCACCAGCAGCCTCCTGCTCAGCAGTACAACATGCCCCCTGGTGGTGCAGGGCAGCATTACCAAGGACAACAGACCCCCATGGGCATGATGGGTCAGGTCAACCAGGGCAACCATGTCATGGGCCAGAGGCCAATGCCACCTTACAGACCCCCACAGCAAGGTACACCCTGCAGAGTCTGCTCAGTGTGAAAGAGAAATGTTTTTTTTTTCTTTCTAATCAACACATTTTTTAACATTTCCTTTCAACCTTCCTATCTGATTCCCCTTTCCTATACTTTCTGAGGAGTTTTTGTTTAAGTTTGGTGGGGTTCAGATTACATTAGATTCCATAGGCATATATTTGAAGGAGATGAGAGCAACATTCTTATTGGACATTTACAACTGAGAGGCACATTGTCACATTACAGAATTGGATTTTAAAAATGCGCCAAAGCCAACATAGGATCCACCCCCATCCGCCTGACACAAGCTACATCTACCTTGTGTGTATGTTGTGTGTGTGCATAGGACCCCCTCAGCAGTATCCGGGGCAGGAAGACTACTATGGGGACCAGTACAGTCATGCAGGACAGGGAGCGTCAGAAGGTAGGAGAACAAAAAAGGAAAACCAAAAAAAAACCCAGAGGATGACCAAAAAAATGACACCACCTCAACACCTTTTTAGTAGCGCAAAAGCATTCCCCAGTTGTGCCAGGAGCTCCACCTGTTGGTGTGAAGGAGAAGTCAAGGACACTCGCGATAATTAAGCAAGCTCCACTGGCACTGACTTTACTAGCTAATGCAATCAGGTGTTCTTAGGTTTTATTGAAGGTAAAGCTTGAAATCACAAAAATAAAAAGGCAGCGGTTTGAGGTGCAGTAGGACTTGCTTTAAAACAAATGTATGCAGCACTTGTGTTGCCTTTCTGCTTTTTCTTCACATCTTTATCTTTACTAATTTTCATGCCATGTTTGTTGTCAAGAGGCAATAACATTCCTAATCTTAAAGGTGCATTGTGGAACTTTTTATGCGAAATAAAATAAAGATATTGGTGTGTATTGGCCTTTTTAGTGACCAAGCATCCAGCTGTATGGGTGGTTAGATGGAGACTTTATTTTCCATCACAGCGACCTTCGTGACACTCCCGGATCAACATTTTTTCAGGTTTCTGGTATGTTTTCTCTGCTGATGGCTCCATCTACATGGCAACGCAGTGAAGCAAAAAAAGTATCCTGGAGCGTCAAAAAAGGCTGATCTGATGAAAAGTAAAGGCGCCACCCATAAAGCCACTAAAAGGTCAAATACGCACTAATATCAAGTTTGTTTTTCCGCATAAGAAGTTCCTAAAAGCACCTTTAAGCAAGTAGTATTAATGTGATTGCGACTGTTTTCACTCAGTCTTCTACTATCTAACACTTTACATAGAAACCTGCTTGCAATAACACACTTGGGATCCTCCTCTGCTTCGCTGTGCTAAAGTAACCCACATCAGCTTGTGTGTGTAATGCTGGGTTGTAATTGCCGTATGATCTTGTGTTGTGTTGTGCTGCTCGATGAAGGCAATGCGCAGTACGGCCAGCAGCAGGAAGCCTACCAGCAAGGCCCCCCGCAGCAGCAGGGCTACCCCCCTCAGCAGCAGTACCCGGGACAGCAGGGCTATCCGCCGCAGCAGCAAGCATACGGTAAAGTGTCTCATGTGTTTTTGAGTGTGAATCAAACTGTTTTGCTAGTAGCCGCACGACTGTTTACTATACAACTACATTTTCTCATAGTCTTATAGTTTATGAAATAGGTTTTGGTTTTTCATTTGCTCGCTAACAAATTTAATTTCATTTGCTGAGAGTGTATCTAATCTAGGGCTGGGACGAAGCGCTTTTGTCACAAGACTTGGGGGGCCATTACGATGCATATTGCTGTACTGTAATAAATGTGAAATTTATGAAAAAGAATGAACCAAAAATGAATGAACCAAAAGATTGAAAAGTGCATTAACACAATGTAACAAAATGTAGGTTTAACTAAAGCGGGACACACACTAGAGGATTTTTAGCCAGATTTCTAGCTTTAAGTAGGCGTGGCTCATGCCATGATCTGTGGTGGGACTCCTCATGTGTGTGTACATGTCCCCTCATGTCTGTCCTTAAGTGTGTGTGGTCTGTGCAGATCTTTAGTCTCAAAAGATTCAAAATCCTCTAGTCTGTGGGCACCTATAGAAAAACCTATATGTTAAATACCTGCAACTATTATTTCATCTGTTCTCGAAATGAATATTAAGAGTGTAAGATGAAAATGCCTGTAAGCCCGTACCAGTCCATAAACAGTATTGCCTATAGCTTGTGGAGCAGCCGGCGCTGCACAACTGTTTAAAACTTAAAAAGTATTGAAAATATAAATACTTCAGTATTTTTTGGCCGTAACACATCACACATCTGTTGCCTGTGATAGTGTTGTTGTGAGTGCTTGATGGTCTAACAGGTTGCTGGCACTGATCGGCAGCCTCTCTTCCATCAGTCTACCACATGGCAGCTGTGGCTCCTGTAGTACAATGCTTACCTGCTCCAAACAGAGTGAAAGAATCATGCCATAAATAACTCTTCTTCACTCAACAAAACAATGTTTAGTGGCAATAAAAATGTTGTATGGCTTTTTGATGGCATGTACATTTGATTTTCTGCTTTGAATTCCTGTTTTTATTCCGTTATTGGAAATGGAGCTTCATCTTTTACTATTTTCATATTTTTGTATCCATTCTGAACAGGATTAGCTGTCATTTACATTTTAAATACAAGGTTATAGCATCACATTTTACAAGTTCATCTTTGACCTGTGTATTTCTACCTTTTGGTTGTTACTGGCCAAAGGAGAATAACAGTTGGTGTAGTTGCACCTTTTTAATTAATGGTTGGAGGATTGAGATTTGGTAGAAGAGCAATCACAAGCGGTTCATTCTACTGTATTAGCATTTCTCCTGGCGTGTTTGTTCAAATTGCCACACAGTTGTTGTGAAGTCAAGTGGAATGTGGTGTTTGCTAACGGGCAATAACTGCAGAAGCAACTACTCGAGCATGTTTTTATTTTTTTAACATGTACTGGAACTCTTGTTTGAATACAAATTATTAGTAGCAATGCTAACCTTATTTTTTATGAAGCTGTAATTTAGCATTGCAATAAAAGTATATAACTAAAATCTAGCATCATGAATCGTTAAGGTAATTGTTCTTGCGATGTGCTTTTAATCTGAAATTCCCTTTTAAATCTTTGGGACCTTGCAAAACTCCATTGCCCAACTTCAATTCAAGCAGTTAATTTCTTTTTAAGCTTCTCCCTCAGAGCAAAGTTTCATCATTAGTATATGTTTTCTAAGCCTCTCATTTTTACAGGATTCTGTTTAAATTTGTTCTGAACATCCAAGACACCCTTAGGAGGATTTGCATGATGCATTTACGCAAGTAGGTGTTGGTGGAATGAAACATGACTAATATATTTGCTGCATAAATGATCAAATCACTGCCACTGCAACATTCAGTGGCACATCCAGAGGTAACTTAACTTATCTTTCATCAGGTTGTTTTCGATTAAAGTAATGCTATCCTAAATGAAATACCCTTTTTGCTGCTATGGCACTGGCTTATTGTTGTTGATTTCATGATTGAGGCATTTATCTCCATTTAACCAGGCTTGAGGCTTCACAATATAATGCAGAATACATTTTCATTTGAAAAGGCTAACCAAGGTTGTGCTTTCAGACCAAACAGGTCCTGAGTTTGATTCCAGAAGCTTTCTGTGGCCCACAGGCATTATATTATAATATAGCTCCTGACACCGGCAGTAAGTTTGTGTCGAGCAGTTTGGCAGAGCAGTAAGGTTACACGGCAACAATGTCAGATCTGTTTAATCATCGTTTGACAAACTAATGCTACTTGGTTGCTTTGTTAAACCTCCTCTCTGTTTAAAAAGGGATACAAAATTTGATGCAACAAGTTTTTGCTGCATATTTAAAGCTCTGTGTGTATGCCGTTCCCTCACATGCCCGCAGCGTTTAATAAGTTTGACACGCAGCATTGGCGTCTCTTCCAGACCCGCGTCTATTTCCTCCTCATCCATTTTTTGAGCCGAGCCTCCCATCAGTCAGGCCGCGTCTTCGCCAGGGCTTGTGTTGGTAATGAGCTTGCACAGAGGCTGTGAGGTGAGCTCCATCTGGCACCAGCGCTGTTCTCCGCGGCCCCCACAAGGTCACGCTCAACAGCAGAAGGCATTAGCAGCGCCTAACGATGCTGCGTGGGCCACTTCTGACTCCAGACCCTCTCCTCTGCCCACTCCTCTCCAGCTCCATGCACCCGTTGTTGCTCTGGATATGGGCTGATGAAGTGATTTTAGGGTTTTTTTTGCAGATTTTAATGACCTTGATGTCTTTTTGCATTTGGAAAACTTTTACTATAGAACATCAATCTGAAGAAATGTTTCTGACATCTGCACTGTCCAGTGTTTGACACCCATCAGCTGCCCATTAGCAAAGCAGCAGAGATGACCAGCAGTTAACAAGTGGTGGATCATGGTGTAGAGAGCGAGAGTGGATGTGGAGGCTGTGATGAGTCGTTTGATTGTGAAGTATTACAAGTATGGTTGGAATTTGATGATGATTTGAAGAAATTGCAGCTGCCAACCAGGATATAGATTTAGTTTGTTTGATCACTGAAGATTTCTTAACTTTTTAGAAATGGACTGGTCTCAGATTAATTGTTGTGCATTGGTACATAAAATGCTTGTAAAGGGACGTTGACAGACTTGCTGGGGTCCGAGACGAGAACGTTTTACATGGGCACCCCATTTTCTAATAGGTTGTTGATGAGAAATGGGTGCTTTCATAGTTTTCAGCCTGGATTAGAACATTGCTGGAGCTGAAGCCTCTCTCATCTTCTGTGGATGACAGCTCCAGACTTTAACAGCATAAAACTGAAACACTGCCCCACCATGTTTAGTCCTGACTTTGGTATTCAGCTTTTTTGAGTGAAAATGAAATTCTTATCCATTTTTCTTTTTTTTTTTCTTATATTATAGGTCCCTCCCAAAGTGGTCCAGGCCAGTATCCCAACTATCCACAAGGGCAGGGCCAGCAGTACGCGGCCTATCGGCCTCCACAGCCCGGGCCTCCGCAGGGGCAACAACAGCGCCCGTACGGCTACGACCAGGTGAGTATGTTGGCCACAATGAGCAGGGATTTAGGTTAGAATTTTCTAAATAAACCTACTGCTAATAAAGAATTCTGTGATTAATGCTTGGGTAAAATATAAATGATGAGATTGAACCTAACATGATATGATTGTTGGATAAGTGGGGGAAGCATGTGTGTGGCCTGTACTGCTGTGGTCTCTTGTGGGGCCACCGCTGCACTTTGATGTCTTTATCTTTGAACATTCAGGGGCACTTGAGGAAATAGACACCAGAGATTTGAACCCCTGACTAGCTCTGTTAACAAGCAAAGGTAATGGTTGCTGTGAAGACCCTAGACTGTTGTATTTACTTTGTCCGGCAGCCCTAAGCTGCTCATGATATGATGCCATTTCTCACTTTTCCTATATCTACTCCTTTCATTCTAATTGTTTTTTATTAGTCTGTATCAATCGGGGGTTAAATGTGTGTCACCAAAGTCCCCAAAATTAGCATGCTTACAAAACCGAAACAATTTGAAATTGCCATAATCCCAAAAAGCTGTGAGGAATGTTGTAAGGGCACATATATATACGGCTCAGTTGTGATGTCATGCTGCCACCTGCTGGTCGTCACCTGAAATCGCAGCTGTAAAGTATATTTGGACGCTGCATTTCCCTTTTTGACTGAACATTTTTGCATTTCTTTTCGCAGGGCCAGTATGGAAACTACCAGCAATGAAAGATTGTTACAGCAACCTTTTAACCGCGGTTTACTGACAAACCTGATTTCAACAGTTACCCTCCGTACGGGAATCATGCCTGTCAAATTCACTCGATCATGTAATGTAAAGTCCATGAGAGACCCCCTCCGTCTCTTGAGAAGCAGCAATGCCTTACAAATGGAACTGCCTTATTCTTGAGCATTGCGGATTATGACATGGACTAAGCTAAATTTTGAATATCACGGCGAACGTGTACATTCATTGTCAAACCCTGTCGATATGAAGCAATAAACGCCAGCAGTCGAATCTGTGGAGTCTCGGAGACCGCATATGGAACTTCCCGCTCGGCCATGGTACACGTCTTGATGTTCTGTGATTATGTACAAATATATTTTAAGCTTTTTAGATCAAGCTGACTTTGTATAAGATGGAACTAGTGCTAAAGATCAGTTGTTCATTTCATAAAGACGTATGTGTCAATGTTTTTTGTTTTGTTTTTTGTTTTGTTTTATAATGACCCATCCAGCACATTGTTTTTATATGGCTTTTGTTAAAATTGTACAACTGTGGATCTGTATCTAATCAATGGTGACATGGACACTGTAACGGACGTTTGTGTACAAATTGAAACATTATCCGAAATGCTATGAAAGATGGAACGAAAAATAGGTTTGAATAACAGCTATGGGTAAAGCATGTTACTGTTGCTGCTATATCCTGTGTCTATCTGTGTTTAGTGAGAATAGTTTCATTTGGATTATGGTAACCTATTTTTTTTACATTAGATCAACCAATCTTGAAAATGCCCAACACAGTGATATGTAGCCGCTTCATTTGAGCAAGCACCTCAGTCTTGTCCATTGACTGCAAAACGGTGAGTGGGAAAGAGGACGCTAATACGTAAATGTGTGTAATGCTGAGATCCAGTTTTATTTAAAAATACATCTCGGTTGATGTCATTCGAGTAGTGTTGATGTTGATACGACGATGGTTACTTTCTAATATGTAACAATGTGAAAATAATGTTCTCCAATGAGTTTGTTAATTTGACAGTACCAGCGGTTGTGCAGTTTTCTATCACTGGCTTGATATCTGTTTTATGGTGCGTACATTATTGATCCCATCTGTAAAGCAGCTGAAGGGGAGGGACTCGTATTGTTTATATGGCTGTTTTAATATTTTGCATCTGCACCCCATTGAAGTGGTCTCACTTGGTGTTTCTGACATTGTAAAACTGTACATTATAATAAATTGGAAGAATCTTTAATATACTTTTCATTGCATTGTTTACATAAGTATTGGTGATAAAAACAAGATGTGTGCACTGTGTGTTTATCCTCACCGTTTGTTCTAATTGTGTCTTCATCAACCTGTCCTCGGTCTGTTTCTAATGACCGCATCCCGCTGCCGCCTGTCTGCTCTGTCCAGATGCATCCGGAGAGGTCCAGAGCACATTTACACCCAAAATTACCTCCATGTCCCGCTCTCCTGCCCCTCCAGAGAGGCGCAGACTCTACCTGTCACAGGGGGAGTGCACAGATGGCGTGGCAGATGTGTGGCCGGAGCAGTGCTGGGGAGTGGTGCTGGTGTTAAGAGGGCCACAGACTGCTGTATCGTCCTGAGCAGGTGATGAGTGTCCGTGTGAGGGGAGAGCAGATGTATCGCAGGAAAGTGTGCACTTTTACAACACATTTATGTTACGTGTACTCCACGTTCCTGGTGCAGGTCTAAAAACAGTCTGTCTCCTCGGCTTTAGTGGCATCTCTCCGCCCCTGCGTCCTGCTGCTCCACAGCTGGCCGCTCCGCCCCTCCCAGCTGCTCGAGGGCGCCCTGGCCCTCACTCCTGGCTCAGCTGCGTTTGGGTGCTCCCCCACCAGCTGCGCTCCCACATACCCACTCGGGTCGCACAAAGTCACTCCTCCAGTGACTGTGTCTGGAGCCTTTGGGGAAGAGAGGGGGCGGCAAGGAGAGTAGAGCTCCCACCATGATCTGTTGGCATCAGATTGTAGATGTTAGAGGTCTGAGGTCTGTGTGGATATCGGAGTTTAGTGTAGGCTCCGGAGTACTTTTGTAGGGCAAAACATGTTTCAAAGTAAGGTCATTGTGTAGAAGATGCAAAGTTCTTCATGTAGAATTCCTAAGTGGCTGTCAACATGAAGAAAGTAATGGCATTTGTAATTATCTGGCCCCAGTAAGGCCTTCACTAAACTTGTCTGAACAACCTCAAAGTAAACACATGCAAACTGTATGTCCAGGTAGTGATTTCCAATAGGATCTTATGATGCTGTAATTAACAGGAAACAAGTGAAATCTGAAAACATCTGATATACAGCTGTGCTCATAAGTTTACATACCTTTCACTCATGGTTAGTGGTTGCGTAAGCCATTTACAGTCGTAGCCACAATTATCAGCTCCCCCCCCTTATAAAATTAGACATTACTCTTGATTTCTCCATGAAAATGACCATAAACAATAAGTGTTTGTTATTCTAGAAACTCTATACACTATAAATGACAATGTCCAATAAGTTTAAATAAGATATTTTATTGTTTATTATTTTTATTTATTATTTAATAATACCAAGTTTTAACAAAAAAGGGCAAAAATGGTACTTCCAAAAGTATTAGCCC
>OMNZ01076742.1:0-10723 GCA_900303255.1 Lesueurigobius sanzi
TTCTGAATTTGGTACACATATCCTCTGGAAGGCTTTTAACAGCTTGTAAAATGTCTAAAATGTTCATATTGCTGTCATATAAATGTCTATGGGGATACTATAGATGTGAACATTTTCAAGAAAATCATAGTGGGCCTGAGTAACTGAGGTTGAAAGACAGAATATATGAATTCCGCCAAAAAAAAACACATTACAGCAGGTCAGCAGCTTGTTTTCATTGTAAAGAAGGAAATAAACATCAAAAATAGTAACTACACTGCAAAAAGTCATCTCTTAATAAGTTAAATATGCTTGAATTCATAATATTTGACCTCATTCTGGGTCATTTTATCTTGCCAAGTGAATTAAGTGAAGTATTTTTGCACTGAAATCAAGAAAAAACAACTTCTTGCACTAAAAATGAGATAATAATCTAAATATACTTGAATTTATATCCCTTTTCTTATATTAAGTGCAAAAATACTTGTTCTGTTGGCAGATCATTTTACTTGGCAAGTCAAAATTACTAAAAATAGGGTAAAATATTATGAATTCAAGCAAATTTAACTGATCAAAATATCACTTTTTGCAGTGTACAGCTAATTATTGACGTTTTACCAACTGTTTATCTGTAACAATAAATAATTGAAAAGTTATAGAGGTTTTGATTTAAAATAGTCTCGGCGGAATTCCATTGTAATAAAAAGGGCACAATTTGGCATTTTTTGGCCAAAAAATTCCAATTTGTAAAATTTTTATGAAATTTAATATTTTGGATCCTATTTATATATTTGGTCATAAAATACAGTTAAAAAAAATACATTTTTTTGTGAACACAGTTTTTTAAATAGATTCAAATAAACAAGGATTGTCTCTAAAAGTGGCAAGTCCCCAAAAATGGGGACCTTAGGGCTTAAGAGGTTAAGAGAGAAAAAAAACCCAAAACCTGAAAATTGGAAAATATTTTTTTTTTAAAGAGATTTGCTCTCCCCTTAAGACCATTCAAGTTATGAGTTTTATTCAGTTGCGATTAGTATTACAATCCTAAGAGACTGTATGTTTCTACTTCAGTCCTCTGCAGTGGGCATTGTATTATCTAACCAACTGCAACCTTCGCTAATTGGGACCAAATGTGACTTTGGATTCATCTCTGCGGCTGTAGCCTGTGTTCTGACTGTAGTGTTATTCGTGTGGGCTTATCAGTGCTGTACTGCGCTGATCTCACTATACGCTCATCCAGCGCACTAAGCCGCTTGGGTCCCAGCCACCACCAGCAGAGATGATCTATCCCTGCCCCCACCTCAGCGCATCCCTCAAACTGATTCACCGACTGTTTGCATTGGCCATCTATCTGAGTCCAACACAACAAGAGCGAGAGACACATGAAGACGCATGGCTTTTATAGGAAGAGCGCGCGGAGCTGCTGGGGATGAGATACGGCCCATAAGAAAGAGAGCGAGAGTGAGGGAGAGTGAGGAAATATGAACAGGGGAATGGTAGTGAGGGACAGATAGAATGGGGGGTTTATAGTAGTGATTTTTACTTAAAGATTAAGCTTGTGGAGATGACAGAGCCAAGGGTTTAACTTTAAGGGCTAGACTGACAATGGAAAATACAGTAGGTTGTAGCTATGGACTGGCTGTATATTGTCTTATCTCAACTGGTGGGTCGCTGAATGATTTTTAGTGGATCGCGAGCCTTTCCGTGGGAACCTTTTTTTTTCCAACTTTTTGAATGAAGAATAATAAAAACCCTACATTACACTGCAAAAAAATGGCACCTCCTTGTTCAAATTATTTGGTCTTACGTTGAGTAATTATGACTCACCAAATAAAAAAGTGTTTTTACAAAATACATGTTCTTTTAAGTAAAATTAGGCTTTTAATCTAATTAAGCCCCTCCTCAAACCGTCACCTTATCGTGGTGGAGGGATTTGAGCACCCGAATGATCATAGGAGCTTTGTTGTCTGGGGCATTATGCTCCTGGTAGGGTCTCCCGGGGCAAAAAGGTCCTAGATGACGGGTCAGACCAAGAGCGGTTCAGAAGCTCCTTATGAAGGGCGCCGTGGGGCCGTACTCCTGTGGACCCACCACCTGCAGGAGGAGCCATAAGGGACTGGTGCAATGAGACACGGGCAACTTGGACTGCTGCCCCCGTGACCCGGCAACGGATAATATCTAATTAAGTGCAACTAGATGTTTTTTTTTCTAGTCTTAATTTAAGTACAAAAAAATGCTCAAATCATTTCAAGAAAATTCTACTTATTTTACACTTTCTACACAACTTTTTGCAGTGCACTGTTTAAGTACTTTCTTTTTGATCAGACCCGTTTAGGTTCAGATTTTTCTGCATACCTGACAGTTTCGATTGCTCACCTCCTGCAAGAAGTAAGTAAAATTCCTGCATGCAGAAAAACCTAAACCTAAACTGGTCTGATCAAAAAGAAAGTACTTAAACAGTTTACCACTAGAAGACCAAATTAACTTTCTTGGACTACTTTTTGCAGTGCAGTCTGTCACATTTTCAGCTTTAAAGGCTTATTATATGCTTATTCAACAATAATTGTGTGGAAAATACCATATTTCACATCATCCCATTCTTATTTTGTGTGCCATTGTGGAACCCAATTCAGATACTTCTATAATTTCTATACATTGTAAATAAGGACTTTTACTGAACAACGCCTCGTACTGTAATTAAAGCTATATTCCAAATGGTTAGAGCATAGTCTATTTTGTCAATTTGCAGAAAAGTATCTGAACATTAAAACATCTAGTGCAGGTCATTGAGTTGTGGATATAGTCTGTAAATTAATAACTAATAGGACTAATAGCCTACTCCGTCCTGAAGCCACTTGCTCTAATGGACTTACTATTCAAGCTGTTTGGCTTTAAGTCATTGTTAGACACAGGATTGTCATTGTTACCTCCACGTGTTTGTCTGAACACACCCTACATCCTCCTATTTTTTTTTTTTTTTCATTTCACTATTTTCATTTAAATATGGCAGCCTTCTCCAACAACCGAGCCAAACTAGTAGCATCACTGAGCTGCAGTTAGCCCACGCTGAACACTGTTGAGGAAGCCACACCCCCTATGCCCACGGTCTATGGTTGTGGAGTACTGCTGATTCTGATGTAGGTGGAGCTTACTTCTTCAAAAATGGGACAGCTTTGCCTTCATGAAAATGACATGAGTGTGTTTTTGGAAGATAAAGTACTCCCATGGCATTGGACACGTTTCATCGACTTCACTTCCGTGCTCTCAGCATGGGCCTATAGTGGGATAGACATTTAGAGCACTTGGACTTCATGGTTGGGCATATTTGACTGGAATAAGAAAACAATCTCCCCCAGAGCCGGTAAAAAGTTAGTTGTACTTTCTAGACCTTTTAGCCTGTACATAGTGGTTGATTATATATTAATGAGGCAAGAGAGTAGTGGGTGATATCGACAATCTCAATATTTTTGGGCTGTCTTTAATATTACACTCCAAGCACAAGAATTTCAATGATTCTTGTAGATAATCTATTGTCTATTTTAAGACATGACTTCACATTACTCCATCCTTTTTAAAATACCTAATTGGTCATTTTAATTAACTAGAGATAATATCAAAGTTTATATCAACATTTTTTGAAATTATATTGTTGTGGGTATCCAGTCTGACTCTGAGCTCATCCTCTGCTTTAGGTTTTTAGCGCTATGGAAGTCAAGTCAACAAAAGGAATGTGTCCAGATCACTGTGTTGCTGTGTATTAAAGGCTGAGCCACCAATCACCGAAGCGATTAGCTCAAAGTGGACGCTTGAGTCACTGTTATATACCGTATGTCTGGAGAGGTACATGCTCAAAACTTAAGTGCTGTTTTTCGTCATATTTTAATATAAGTCAACCTGTACCCAGTTGACTCATATCTTGGGGAATAATAATCCAATTTATACGCAAAACAGCCCCTTAACGCGGCTAATAGATGATTTTTCTGATTCTATGGACAGAGGGAGTTGAATATAAACGGTTAACCCTGGCCTTAACTTGTTTCTAGCTCCTACAAAACCCTCCTGCAGATTGTAATTCCTTATTTGCTTGAATTTACATCTCAGCGCATTAGTGTATCTTTCTGAGCTGTCAATTGATTGAGAAAATACAGGCATCATCGGTGTATTTTTTTTTCACAAATTGCGACTCTTGCAATATACTCAAAGGGGGGGGGATCTTTTTGTTTTTACTATGAGAAACAAAAGGAGCTCCAATGCTATTTTAAAGCGTTTTTGAGTGTGATTCGAATGATTTACTGACATTTCCTGGAGGCCTTGTTTCGTCATACCTGTCTCGCTCACAAATCGATGCCCTATCGACTGCCGACACTCACCCTGTTGTTTTTCTGTTTTTGTAGAAATTGGCCCGAGAGGCGGAGCAGCTGCAGAAGGAGCACGTGTGGCAGGATGGCGTCACGGTAAAATCACTCTCCAAAAACCTCTGTCTGTCTTCAGTAACAAAAAAAAAAAACCCTGTTCCTCTCCCGTGCCTCTCCTTTCCCCAGGCACCGGTTTCCTCTCCCGTCATCCGTTCATTCACATCTTATCCCCCTGTCCCCTCCCTGGTCAAATATTTGTCAGCAGTGATCTTAGCGTCACAGAATCAATAGAGTTTCACACATGTTGTAGGAGGTGTGTGCGCAATACCAGGGCAGAGGTGGAAGCAGCTCTCAAAATACTACAAAATACTAACAATACTGTATGGAGTTGCTACTAACACAGTACTAATGATATGTCTACCATTCAACTAGGTGTTATTTGAATCTTAATCTATTAATGTTATGGCCAACTGTAGTACAACCACGACTGACACATTTTCTTCTAGGGCCTGAACGATATTATCCAATAATAATGACAAGCCGAGGAATATCGGCTGATATGAAGCTGGTCTTGTTATACCTCGATTGAAAGCTTAAATTGCCCCCAATTCAGTCAATACATTCAATTTGCACCAGTCAATATCTTGTCTTGTTTTGTGGACCAGCAATGACAAGACAAGATGGACTAAAAAATGTTTAAATGCTTAGAGCCATGAGCAACTTGATTTAGAATATTAAGAAGTGGCTCTTGTGAAGCACTTTGAATTGCCTTGTGTATGAATTGTGCTCTACAAATAAATTTGCCTTGCCTTGCCTCTTTAATAGGACATTGAATGATTTTGAATAAATTAGGGTAAAAACAAGTTAGGGCTGAATGATTTATCACATTTGCAATTATATCTTACACAACGCGATTTGCAAATCGCAGAGGTATACTATTTTTAAGTGAAAAAACAAAAAAAGTAAGTCTCTAACCCATTCCTGTCTGGAGTTATGACATTTTAAAGAAATTATTAAAATGCTCTGTCCAGCCACTAGGGGGCAGCCAAGATTGTTTTAAAAGGAAGAAAATCTGTCCAGCAGAGGGCACTGACACTGTCTTATGGCCATACTGCCTTTGCTCTCTCCTAAAAAATAATTATAAAAGCAGCTAAAGGACCAGCTGAAAATATCATTTATTTTCTAAAATGCATATGAATGCAAAAAAATCTGAATAAAAATAAATAAAACTGCAGTACTCTCAGACTCCCCCAGGTCAAAAGTGCAATATTTCTGCAGTCACTTTAAGTGCTTTAAAAATAAATAATTGAAAATTGAATCACCTGGCCATATTCCCCAGCCCTAAATTATATTTACATTTATTTTTTGCTAAAATCGTTCAGCCCTAAAGAGGACCTTGAAAAAATAATCACATATTAAATTGCAATTGCAATATTGAGGGGAAAAAAAATCGCAATTAGATTATTTTCCTAAATCGTTCAGCCCTAAAACAAGTTGTTTTCAAAAGTGACACGCACTTCAAACCTTGCTATGACATATATACATATACCGTATTTAAAGGCACTATACTTGATTTTTTTGTTACAAATGATGAAAGAGGGAGAAGGTGAATTAAAGTGATAGATGTGGTCCAAAACATTCCTAACTTACAATCCTAACAGATTTCTTATATCCCATTTCTTCATAGAGATGAGTTTTTAAGCACATTTCACAACTTGCAGGGTCACTTTTTTGGGTCGTTGTCACAGAAATGCAAGAAAAGTAGCCTGTAAGCTCGATAAAATTGATACACATGTTTAATATTTAGATGCACAGTATTATTATAAAAACTCAAGAAAACCACGTGGGACAAAACGGAGAAACCTCGAGGAGAACCACATTGGGGAAGGGATCCACTCCTATGGACGGATGGGCCAGATTATTTCCACCAATGTCTCAGTTTACAATATACTAAAGGATGAAAAAACAAATTTCATTCTACTACTAGGAAGAAAATCAGGGATAGTGCCTTTAACTATACACAATTTGGGACATAAAAAAAGATATTCAACAAACTTTTCAGCCTTCATATCGTATCGGTGTCGGACCAAAAATCCATATCGCACAGGCCCTATAACTTCAACCAATTTTGTGACTATTACTTCTACTGTGCAATCATTTTAACATTCAAAATTGTCAGCCAAGTTATTCTAACAAAGCCCGAGCTATTACAGCGTATTTGCTTTGTATAATTACCAAAATTACACATGCTTCTCTTCTCCCCATTCATGCCAATAAAACAGCTTATTCCAGGAAATGTTCAAAAATGAATGTGCTTTGAAATTGGACTCCACCTCTGCATTAGGAGCGTTTTCGGGACACACTCCGCATTCCTCGGCGGCTCCTGTCCGCTCGGCCCCCCGCCACCGCGACTTGAGCGTTGCGCCTTCCCACCTGTGACCTTTAGAACAAGTGTACATCCGCTCTTGAAATCTCAAACAGGAGAAATGGTATCACTGTGAGTTTGCCTGTGTGTTTGTGACTCCTCATGCTTCACCGGCCGCCAAATTTGCGAACACTCAAGCGCTTGGCGAACTTGCATGCATACCAATGTCGCAAGCACACACATGCCGGTATATATAGCCCCCGATAGACAAGTCTCGGCTGTCCTATCCTCTGTCTCCCGGGAGACGAGCTCGCTGTCATGGTACACTTCCCACAAATGGATTTTTAACCCCGCGCCTCCTGGGGGATATTTGAGAAAAGGCTCTAACTGATTTAAAACGAATAATTATGAGCCCTATTCGCCGCAAAGTCCATTTTTATTCATGGTTGCTTACACTCTGAAGCTCTTGCTGCGCTGTGCCGAGCGGTGCACCCTTCTCTCTTCCCCGTCCCTGCATATGACCTAATCTACCTATCCATGGGTGTCAGCTGAATTTATTTTTCCGGTTTGACGACATTTGACCATTCAAAAGCTTGGGTATTTTGTTGTGGGTTTTTTTTTTATTGCTTTGGCAACATTCCTAATTTGTCAGTGCTGGAGACCCATGGATACTTGGATCAGGATAAACAATATGAACACCTGCCTACTATACAGCTGCACACCTGCTGCCACATCACCACTGTTTCTTCCACTTCTAGATACTGACCATTGCAGACGAGGACAACAACACACACACAAGACCTGCAGGACCATGTCATCTAACCAAATGCTTCTTAAACCTTTCACATTCAGAGGCTTTCCAAATATTGTCTTTGGCAGACTCAACAAGCCAAAATCTGGACACACCAAGGTCTTAACCAAAGGTTATCATGGCTAGATAGTTAGGCCTACATAAAAACACACCATACAGGGTTCCCACTCTGCCTGGAAAACCTGGAAAAATTACCAGCGTTTTTTCTAGTCATGGAAAACACCATGACAAATGTCCTGGAAAAACATTTATCCTCCCTTTGCTTTTCTCTTTGAAAAAAATGTAAGCAATGCTTTGCTTACCACACCAGACTAAAGACTCATTCTGCTCCAGAACACTGGAAAAGTTATCTCCCAAAATGTTCCCATGGGAGGACCCCCGAACCCCCCATTTTACCATGTCCCCAAGAAAACATAGGCTTTACATAAAGCTACAGGCTTTAGCCATTATTAGATTGCATACACAGGGGGCGCTGGTGAGTCAGGACCGTGAAATACCTAATCACAATGTTTTATGTATGTTTGCACTTTCAAATGTCATGGAAAATCCTGGCAATGACCTGGAAAATAATTTCAGGTAAAGAGTGGGAACCCTGGCAAAGGTTTGTTCACCATGATGTAAACCAGGACTAACCAGGATTAACTAGGACTGAAGTGCAGTTCTACCATCACAATAGTATCAAGTGTCAAACTGTTGTTTGTGAACATTAAAAAACGTCATTAAAAAAGTACTACTTAATTACCGGTATGTCAAGTATGTCCACTTTAGGAATAAATGCAGTGCCCAGTAATCAGACCTGACAGAATCTGAGTGCACACTTTGAGAGGGCTGTGGGCGTACATTAAACACATTGCAAGGTTCAAGGTAATATCTGTTCTTTATTTTTTATCATAAAATACTTAAATTAATTGCACAGAGCTAATTAATTGCACAAAACACTCAACAATGGTAAAGACAGCTGGTCAATTAGCACAGGTACAGGCAACACTTCAGTCAGGGATCAAACTGTGAGAAAATACTCGTGAGTTTGTGTTGTTGACTCATCATACTTTGAGAACCACTGGACTGTTGTTACGATATATACAGTAAGTTGAGTTGAGATCATTTTTAAACATCCACAATGCTGCCAAACATACAGTACCACATTTCAGCCATTAACATGTTCTGTAACGAAGCACACTGTTTTCTCGCCGCACTGAGGCTCGGGATGTGCTTCTCGATCGGATGTTCAACCACCCAAGAAGTCAAGGATACGGTGACCGCGCACACCTGTTTATGTAAGTCGCAGAATCCGATATGGCGTCAATATTTCGTCAAGTGGAAAAGCCAGCTGTGTGTTTGAAACAGCAAGTCCATCTCCAGTATTTTTGCCCTTTCGATTCATCATTTATTTCGTGTCGTCAGCTTATCGCTCCCATCTCGCTCCCTCATATACATTCTCCTTATCTGGACCTGCCTTCAATCAAGCAAAGAAAACTAGCGGGAGCCATATGATACTGTGGCAAATACTGGAAATTAATTCTAATGTCTGGTGCGTATTAATAATGTATTGGAGCTGATTTCATTTGCCTTTATAATTAGTTCAGGTAATGAATCTCGGCAGGGGCGACTTTGAAACCATTAAAAACATCTGAAAGAGGTGGGAGGAGGAGGAGAGAGGAGAGAGGAGGGAGATACGCCACATGCCTTGGAGAAGATTTTTGCCGTTGTAGATTTTTGTTAATTTTTCTCTGGATGAGCGGCGCGCTGACTGACACACTAATTAGATTAGGGAGCATGCTCTGTGGGCATATTAGAAGAAATGTGCTGCATCTTAAACCAGCAGCTGGAGTATTGTACTGAAGAAAGGCCTTTATGTTTGTTAGGTGCTGGGCAAATGCTGGCAGGAAAGCACATGCATTTATTATATTTCATTACAGTGTTATCTGGACTTCAGTCACAAACTACTACAGTACTACTACTACTACTGCTACTACTACTACTACTACTACTACTACTTAAATATAGGGTAAGGGTATGTAGCATTTTCTGAAAATGCTTTATAAAAATGACAGATCTGTGTCCCAAGATGTTAGGTAAATGTGTTCAAATCAACTATTAATATGTTGATTTATCCACATTAGACAAAAAACATTTTACTTTATGTTAAAAATTGGTGGTTTCTGTTTTGGTTGGTTTAGTTCAGAATGCAGAGTGAGAACCACTTAGGGTTGTCAAGTCAATTGAGTGATATCAATTTGAAACTTTTCCTGTTGATTACTGACTTAAAAAAAAAGGGGGGGAGGGGGGATGTATTGCAAGTTTTCTTTATTTAATTGTCAAAATTTCCTATGTTTTTGCTGAAAAAAATCTATATAATGGATTGGGCCAGGCTTAAATTGATGGTTTTATTTTGTCAATATATTAGTTACAAAGATTTGATCTGAGGGGATTTTGGATATCTAGTTTAATTTTGAATAAACAAGTTGATTGTGGATAAATCTGTAAAAAATACAAATTTGCCTTGTTTTTTGAAGGTTTGTATGTTAAGAGAACTGTTTTCAATCGAGACATAATTAGTGCAGCCTCCAGTGAGTATTTACAGAGGTTCTTAGCTTTTAAATGAGGAATGGCATGCATATTGTGAAACTTGCGCTGGTGTTCTCTCTCTGCAGCTTAAGGCAGCCCAACTTCACTGTAGTTGGAGTGCCTTCTTGTGTAGTGCCCACTAAGGGCCTGTGTTTACTAGGCCACTTGCTGAAAAGCAAGTACTTAAAATCAGCACATGGGATTTTGGAGTGTTGCACTTAGATTTATAGTACTGTATATTATACTTTTTATTGGCTACTATGTGCTGTGGCCTTTCAATGTGTTTGAGAGACAAATATCTCAATTGTGCTTGCTTATTGCACCACTTTAGCACACACTACTGTATCTATTTTGCATGTGTGTAAACACTAAGAGCCCTACGTTTGTGTAGGTTCTCAGTCGTACAGGAGTTGTCCATCGTAGGCAAAAATTCTTCAGTCTTCATCTGTACTCTACAGATGAAGACTGAAGAATTTTTGCCTGACTCAGTCCTAGTTTAACCTGGTTTTACACTTGGTTTAGACCAGTTTTAGTCTTGGTTTAGTCCAGTTTTAGCCCTTGTTTAGACCCTGTTTAGTCCTAGTTTATCACTAGTTTAGCTCAGTTTTAGTTCTTGTCTAGCCCTGATGTAGACCTGACTCAGTC
>OMNZ01076744.1:0-15310 GCA_900303255.1 Lesueurigobius sanzi
CTTTGATGAAACAAACGAGTGAATAAGTGTTTCCGCGTTTTAAGCAAGACTCTTCGTACTTTTGCAATGTTGAAAGAAAGCTGCTCTGGAGGCCTGGTTAATATGATTTTTAAAGAAGAGGTCTTGGTCAATTATGACTCCAAGGTTTGTATGACTCTGTAGTGTATGACTCTGTAGTGTGACTTCAACTACAGAGTACAGATGAAGACTGAAGAATTTTTGCCGACGATGGACAACTCCTGTACAACTGAGAACCTACACAAACTAATGACTAGTTTATTCAAAAACAAGATATCCAAAATCCCCTCTGAACAAATCTTTGTAGCTAATATATCAACAAAATAAAACAAATATACATTAAATGAAATCCTTGCTATATCCATTATTTAGATAAAATATTGTTGTGGCAATTGTTGCCATTTCCACACACAAAATACCCTATTTGCTCACAAGTTTACATACCTTTTTAATCTTTTGACCATTTTTCATAGAATATGAATGATAACTCTTTTCTCCACTCATGGTAAAGTGGTTGTGTAAAGCCATTTATTACCAAAGAACTGAGTTTACTCTTTTGAAATCACAATGAAACAGAAACTACTCAAATGTCCCTGATCTAACGTTTACGTGACCTTCAACAACTGCCAGGAAAACTGTTCAGGAGCAAAGAAAAACTCATTTTAACTGAAATACAGGACTCTCTGACAAAAATGTTAGTTTCAAGATGTACAATATGTAAACTTTTGATAAGGGACATTTGGCTAGTTTCTCTAGTTGAAAAGTGTAAACAAATAGGTTTTTTAATAATAAATGGCTTCACGCAACCATGAGTGAAATAATGGTTTTTGTGTTATCATTCATATTCTGTGAAATGCATAAACAAAAGTAAACTTTTGGCCACAGCTGTATTTATGTTTGTAATATACAGCAAGTTTCTAATTGGTGTCAGTCAATTATTTTATTCACCTGCAATGTCTTGCCGACTCTTACAGCAGGACAAATCCTCAAGCCGACAAGCAAATCAAGCCGACAAAAAGTGATAGATTTATGGTTTGTTTATCCTTTTATTTATTAATTATTTTTAACATGATCATTTTGAACACGCATGTGTCAGATCAGAGGCAGGGTCCAAACACTGCACACTCAGACATAACGTGTGTGATTTGAAGTCGGTGAATATAGCAGTGCTTTAGCCCGATTCACCTTCAGCTGCTCACGTCGCCGACAGCACAGCTCTGACCGACAGTCATTTAGCTCGTAGCGTTTGCAGCTCTTTCGTCACAGGTCCATTTTGGGCCAAAACTGTCTGACCGCATTAGCTGCTCCATCTGCCGTGGGTCAAACTCTTTCTGCTCCCTCCAGTCCAACAATCCAGACACCGCCTCTGGCCCAGCGCTGGCCCATGCAGGGATTACCATCTACCAAGTGTCTCATAAACTAAGTGCACATCGCCGTAATCTCGGACCGTTCGGAGAAGCTGTGTCTTTGGCCCTAAAATGATTAAAAGTGACCCTTGTGGCCTACTGTACTTCTCCACATCAGGCCAGTAATGCCAGGCACAAGGCCGCACTAATGCACTTACATAATCACAAACCACTGTATTGTTGCGTGGAGATTTGTCAGAGGAACGCTTTAAAAGATCGTTCATGTATGTACTGTATGTACTTTTCCGATCCAGATATCCTAGATATTTTTTCTTGCTTCCTTAGTTTTTTTTAAGCAATGTATATTCTATCATTATTATTACCCGTTTGCAAATGTATCTTCTACTTTCATGGCACATTTCCTAACTAATTGCACCCTTTGTGCATTCTTAAGAGCTGTTGTAATGAATACATTTCTCCATTGTGAGATCAATAAAGTCTTATCTGTATGTAGGCAAGTCAATGTCAAAAGCTGTTAAAAGTGATTGACAAAGTACTCAATTTTCTTAATACGAGCGATCGCGATGTCATCACATCCGGGGCTTCTGTAGGCAACATGAATATTTTAAATAAATAAGAAGAAGAAATAGTAGTTCTATGATAGGCAAAAACATTGTTCACAAAGAAAGCATTGCTTCTCTGGCGTTGCAACAGAAATGTGACTTAAATAAACTGTGCAATGCGTCTGAATGCATCAGCTGTTGCCTACCATTCACCAAAACATCCGCCAAAAATTGCAGAAGAAAACAATAACAGCGATCGCTCCTATTCACTTGAGTAAAAGTATCCACTATCCACTCCGTATTTCACACAGATTTTGACTATTGAATCTATTGAAATATCCATCAGCATGGAGTGAATGAGCCCCCTCCCTTTCATGTGTGAAGCACTTTGGGTGTGACTATGTCATATGAAAAGCGCTTTACAAATAAGATTCCCTTTCCTTATTGAAGGTGTTTATGAAGAATTGTGCTTTTGTATCAGATCAGGCCTAAACTAACCTTGCCTGCAAGCTGAATTCTCGCGGTATTTGTGATTTCACAAACACACGAGAATCCATCTTGCCTCGAGCCCGCTAAAGTGTTTGAGCCAGGACCACCAGTGGAACGGAGCGACGAAAGCAGCAGGTGCCGAGCAAAACAAACATTTGTTTTGAAAATAAGGTAGTGTGGGTTAAGGTGCCTTCAACCTGCAAACTCGTGCTACAAAAAAACGCAAAAACCACTCGACGACATTATGATGTACAGCTTAGAGCCGCTATCTAACACATAACTACCAGCGAAACTCCGAACGGATTCATTTGGAGCGGTCCCAGATTGATATTGTGGAGAACTCAACTACGAGTGCTACACAATGTCTATCTGGCTCTTGCCAGGTTAGGCCTAAACTACTGTTAGTCTAAACCAAGTTTAAACCAGGACTAAATCAGGTCGAAACCAGATCAATGACACTGAATGAGCAACTGGTGTTTTAGACTTCAGAATCCTGATGCGAATGACTTCACAGATTCACCCACTGTGAAAATACATGTGTTTAACATACTCTACTTTTAAATGGTTAATGGTAACATTAATATCACGCTTTTCTAGCACTTTACACAAGGAACCACTCGCCCATTCGCACTCTCACTTTCATACACCAGTGTACGCTGACACTGGAGGCCAGGTGGTGAAGTGACTGGCCCAAGGACACTACGACAGTGTGCACCTGCAGGATTCGAACTGCTAACCCTCCGGTTACAATACGACTGGGACCTTCCCCAGTTCAAAAATGTAGTAGAGTAGAAAGTACAGATACCCGCTCTAAAAGGTAGTGAGTAAATTAAAAAGTATTCTTGATAAAATGTACTTTTTTTCCACCACTGCTACTTGCAACTATTCAAATTTGAATTTCAATCTGAGTGCAATTAATGCTGAGGCTCTATATCTGTCAGTATGTAAAAACCTGCTTTGATAATAACCTGTAGTTTGTGTTTTCAGACGGCAGCGGATACGAGGAGAGCGTCTGTAACGATGGCAGTGTCTGCGGCAGTGACTCCACCTTCTACAGACAAAGTGAAGGTGAATAACTAAACACACAGTCATCACATTCTACGGTCTGTAATCTGAATTAGGCCTTCATATCTTACTCTGATTATTATGTCAATCATCGCAATTACATTTGTGGTCATCAGAACAGGTTTACAGCAGTTTGAAATCCAGGCTCAGTAAGTTTTATACATAACACCCAAATGAAGAAGATATATGTATATTTTATACAGGATGAGAAAATTATATCAACTAAATATTAGGAATTGCCTTTTATAAAAATGAAATCATTATTATTTTTTAGATTGAAACAATGATAATAGCAGAAAACTTGTGCTGGAGTACTGTATAATATGAAGTAAAAGTGGGGGCTTGCATCATTCGATATGTCGTCACATTGTTGTCTGTGTGAAATTTCTGGATATCATTCCTCATTATACGTACTATACGTATGTATATGTACAAGGGGCAGGGTTTTATAAAATCCTCCTACTTCTTTTGAGCATCCCACCACACAAGAGCTTATAGTAAAAGGTAAAAATCATGATTTTGTCAGCGCCATACTTAAAAGTCAAAATAAAAGTTCAAATCTGTACATATACAGTAGTTATGGTTAAAGATATGGACATTTTACACTGCAAGTGTTAAAAACTCAAGTTTAATCTTAAATTTAAAAGATGAATACTGCTTGAGATAAAGGTTCACTCAGATCATTCCATTGAAAGTACATTTACTGAATTGAATACTGGTAAAAGATGCTCCTAATGACCAGCTAGACATAAAAAGGCCATTTCTTGCAGTCAAAGGTCCTCATCCAAATCTTTTTTTTCTAACTGAGGAGTCCTAATCTTTTTTACACCTTGAATAAAAAGTGCAACTTATGCTTTGAAGACACTTTTTCTTTATATCTTACTGCATTTACCACATTTTTTCCAGATTCTGTTCACAAAGGTATTTTACTCTGATGCTGAAATAAATGAGTGATTCCTCCTGATTAATTGTGCAGCCCTAATCTGAATTACTCTTGACCTCATTTCCTGCTCATAGAAACTGTCAATGAGCATGAAACGTGGACACGAGAAGCTTTATGTGGCAGCCGGGTTAAACAGCTGTGAGTTTGCATAAATACGAGCTGTAATTCTCATGATTATATTTATTTGTGTCCAGAGCTCAGTATGTCAGAGACACTGACTGTGGCTCGGCGAGTTGCAGAAGAGGCCATCGATGAGGCCATTTCTAAAGCGGAGGTCGACTTTTACTGCCAGGTCAGAACACAGAGACACAGACTGATTAAATTACTGTCCACAGGATATAATTCTGGTGTGGGAGACATCATCATTTATAATAGAGTATATTTGTTCGTTCTTTTCAGGAGAAGCAGAATGAGGCCCATTATCTGCGCGAGCATCGAGGAGAGCTCATTGAGGAACTGGCAAAGACCATAGTGCAAAAGGTACAGAACATTTACTATTTTTATGAACAATTCTTTGAGAGAAATATGCAAATCGTTTTTAAAGTCTTTGGTTCTGGGCAATAACACAGAAAGAAAACGCATATCTATTTATGGGTATGTTGCACCTGATTTACCAAATTGTGTGTATTAAACCTGATCTGTAAATGGGAGATTTCTGCTGTGTCAGTGCTAAAATTGGCCACTGAACCCCGTGAGTGTCTGCCCTGGGTTTAGAAAGTGATTTTAAATGAAAGAAGTAAATAATTGAAAGTACTTCATAGACATCCTCCGCAGCAGCTGTCTTTTTGCCGAGTCCCTGGATTACCCTCAGACCTCTGTAATCCTCTCTCTCAGATCATTGTCCGGAGAAAGGCTTTGGCTCAGATCAAGTGTGAATACGACCAGGACCTGACCCACACGTACTACGACCACTTTGTGCCCTCGCAGCAGCCAGGACTCTGGGTAAATGACTCATAATCACATCACATAGTTTAAGAGAAGAGCTTCGTTTTTGTTCTGCAATGCATTCATTTTTGTCTTGTAATCACTGGATTGAATCACACTAACTTTACTATATTATTAAAAGCTCATGTCTGTTTGTTTTCTGTTGCTTGTATTCGTGAATAAACAATATACAGTACATTTCTTACCTAATTCAGTCTCTTGTATTCCCAGAGATCCCACTCTCTCTCCCTGTTGGACACGGACTCTGCCAGTACGACGAAGAGTCCGCTCCACAGTCTGAAGAAGGAGGGCGTCGGGCCGTCTCTGTCGGCCTGGAAGAGCGTGGACCGACTCGACAACTCAGGTACATTTTTGACCCTTTAGTTTACCCCCCAAAACTAGAGGTTAAGCAAATGGCCCATATTATTGAAAGGATCAGATTTGTGGTCACCCTCTACCAGCAATAAGGCAACACAAGACTAACTTGTTTCAATGTGGAATGTTGGAACTTATTTGTTTTTCAGCAAATTATGTCAAAACAAGACTTTCAAAACACTAAACCAGGACCAAAACAAGGATAAAATGGAACTAAATTGTGGAAAATTATACTTGAAACTAAATTTATTTATGAGTTCTATGCATTTTTTTTGTTTTAGGTTGAATATGTGTATCTCCAGCGTTTTCCCACCTCAAACAGGTGGAGCAAGGAATTTGGATAGGAAATTTCACTTGTCTTACCATAAACATAAAACATTAACTACTGTATATTGTTAAAATATACCTCTTGGACGTTTTCACTCCCAAATTATTATTATTATTATGTAATCCATCCTCAGTGCTTAAAAGCCCAGACGGGAACTGGATAGCCCTCCAGAGCAGCCCCCTGTCCCGCCCGAGCCTGCTGACCAGAAGGAAGAGTCTGGTCTACAGCGCGTTGGAGAGAGAGTCCGGGGCAGTGTCGGCGTACGAAGCCATGGACTCTGACTCGGACATCCGACCGGAACCAGACAGCTCCTGGGGCGCCGTCCTGAAGGAGATCCACAAAAAGATGACCAGCTCAGACCTCCTGGAAGACCTGGACTTGGACTACGTGGGAGGGAGGCGAGGGAGCACGGACTTGGAGGGAAACTACTGGAAGTCTAACAAGGCGCTGCTCAATAAGAAAGTGCCGGTGGAGATCCGAAAGCCCTCGTCGTCTCGAAGGACCAGTATCATCGACGTGAACTTCAACATGGAGGCAGGAGACGCAGAAGAAGAGGGCAGCGCCGACGAGGAGGAGCGCAGAGCGAGGAGACCCAGGAGGAAACGCAGGAGTAAGAAAGAGAACACAACTTCATATGTGCAGGTGAGTGATGAGAGGAATAAGCCTCTCAACTCGAGGGGATTCCTTTTTTAAACCAAAGTCACAAGTAATTAGTAATCAGATTAGTAATCAAAGAAGTAACAAGATTACTTCATTATTAGTTGGATTACTTTTATGGAGTAATCCCAACAACATGGCTTACTAATGGCTGTGTACAAATAAATCTCAACCCTTTTTCTTACATTTTCACAGGACAGTAACAATGACATGCCCCTTCTCTCTGACGCCACACCTGAAACTTTAACCTCTGGAGCAACGACCCCCGCCCTCTGCAGTGACATCATCATCGGGCCGGGAGCCAACCAGATCAACCAAGAACTGACCATGAGACTCCAGCAGCTGATGGGACAGGCCAGCATCAGTGACTCCTCCACCAGCGAGCGCAACGGCGAGCGCAATGGCGAGCGCAACGGTGAGCACAACAGCGAGCACAACAGCGAGCACAATAACGGTGATTACATGGACGTGGACGAAGGAGAGTTCGACCAATCAGACGATGCGGAGCTCGACAACGCAGCGAAAGAAAAGTTATTCAAGTTGGTAACTCAGTCTAGACTAAAGTATCTTTCCTCCACGGATGACGACCTGGACAAAGCGGGCGTCAGTGAAGAAGAGGAGCCGAACGAAGACCTGAAATTTACACTGTGTCGCCTCGAGCAGGAAGTCAAATCAACTCAGTTTTCATCTACGGAGGACGAGCTCGATCGGATTGGCCAGGATGAGGTCCCAGGAAGAGGTGGGCAATATATCGTCTACAAGTTAATATCGAAACTGTTGTTTGGAAGATATACAAATTAATATAGAGTATATCTCAATGTCAATAATCGGGCTGGGCACCGTGAGAGACACTAGACACAAAGTGCTCAGGAAGTCAGTACTACACAAATAGTTTTTGGGGAAGGTGCTCTTTGGCGTTTGGCCCATACGGCTGATGTCGGTCGCACAAAGAGACGACTAAAAGACAGGGAGTCAGAACATAAACACGGAGTTGAGAAAAGTAATGTTGATTACCCTGCAATGGCAAGACATTTTTTTCAAAATCATGGCAATAACCCTGATGGTCTCAGGGTGGAGGGTTTGGAACACATCCAGAAGCATAGCAGAGGAGGGGGTCGTCTAAAACTATTACTACAGAGGGAAACTTGGTATATCTACAGTATAATCTGAAGGCTACTGTAGACCCTGGATTAAATGAGAAAATTGACTTTAGTTTTTCTGTAGCAGTGTTTATTATTCTCATTTTTAAGTTTTCTTTTTTTCTCTCTTGGGTGATGTGAGGGTGTGTCCTCACTGAATTGTGTGGCCACTCCCTCAGGTGTTCTGAGTTCGTAATCACACCAGGTTTCTAATCACTGCTTTATAAAAGAGGAGACTTAGTCGCTGGCGCTCACTTCTTGAGAAAGGCTTTGTTGGAGTGGATACGTGTGGAAGAAACCAGCAACATGTTTTAAAAGATTTTAATATGAGCCTTTATTGCTCAGTACAATAAAGGCTTTTTAGAAAATGCTAATGAAGAATTATAGTGTGGGAAGAGTGCCTTAGTTCTTTTTTTAATCCTCATAGGGCTGGGTACCGTTCAATATTTTTCCGATACCAGTACTTTAATGATACTTGGTTAACGATACCAGTGCCTGAACAATACTTTTTTTTTTTTCTCAATACAGTAATGCTCATTTATCCAAAAAACACTATTTCTTTTCATTTTTTATCATTTATTTGAGCTGAAACGACTAAGTCACTTTCTTTAGTGCTGTCTCAGACCCACCAGGCATCAAAACTTGCTATCAAGGAAGTTTAACGGTTTAACAGTACCCAGCCCTAATCAAGAAATCAACAATAAGCTACAAAAACTGCTGCCAGAAAATACAAATGAAATATACTTGATGTATAATCTCTCAAAATATGGTATAGTGGTTTTTTTTTCTGCGCTTTTGTGGTTTATTCAAGGCGATGATCTTCAACACAGATGTTTGCCTGCATGTTTTTACATATTTCTGACAGTTTGGAAAAATATCACTTGATTATTGCTATGGAGAAAGTCCCTCAAAATATCAATTCTAATTTTTCTTAATATTACCCACCCCTAGCCCCGGAGGAGCGCGAGGAGCTGGCCGTCAGAGTGTGCAAACTGGCCAGCCAAGTCGCCGCCGCACAGTTCTCTTCCACCGAGGACGAGCTGGACCGAACGGGGAGCGCGGACGAGACCTTCAGTCACGCCGCGCTGTGGAAGTCCCAAGCGGAAAGAGGCGAGCAGGTTCGGGACCTGGCCGGGCTGGTCAGCATCTGCCAGTTCTCTTCAACGGAGGACGAGCTGGACCGGGTGGGACAGGACGAAATGGTTCAAAGCGAGGTGGATTCTGGGAGAAGGGAGTCGATCGGGGATTTGGACGTGAACATGTTTGAACTACGAGAAGATCTGAATTATTTGGAAATGTCCAAAGCAGGAGATTTTGAGGTGGGGGAAGAAACGGACAGCGTTGATTTTGATAGAAGGGAGTCTATTGGAGATTTTGATGTTAGTATGTTTGAACTTCGAGGTAAGGAAGTGAACAGTTGGGAGGGCAGCGTAGAGCAAGATGCAATCAATGGAGCAAATTTCATTACAGACAAAGCCACAAGTATCGAGAGCGAAAACAGGAGTGAAATTATTCTGCCACAGTGCAAGCATCTGGAGGGTATTTTCAGTCAAGAAATTCTAAACAGCGACAAGTCGGTGTCAGACAGTGAAGAAGATGAAGCCGAATTTAACCGGATTATAAACAGTATGTTGACGATGACGCTGGAGGACATGCAGGGCGCGGGGCAGAATGTTGAGGAAATGCATGAGGAAGTTAAACAAGCAGAAGATGAGGAGGATGGAGAGACGGGGGAAACATGTCATCAGAACGTGGGTGAGATGCCAGGTCAAGTAGGAAGTGGAGATGTTTTAGTTGAAGAAAAAGGCAGAATAGATGGACAGAAAGATGGCAAAGGACAGTCAAAAGAAGAACTGGGGTTTGGATTGGACACAGCCGGTGACACGGTGGAGAAACTCTGTGAATTGCAGGACGATACAGGAGCAACTGAGGCTCGAGTGATGACGGAGAAGCCGGAAAGTTCTAATGTGGGACTGGAGAGAAGCACGGAGCCGAGCGGGGTTTCCCAAACTCAGGAGGGTTTACTGTCTCCGGAAGAAATTCAAAAGGTAAAAATGCATCAACCACTTAAGGTTAAGAATCAAGTTTGTTTTAGAAGAGGTTTGGCTGCTCATCAAATAACATTTTGCTATGATTTCTCTGTTATATAATATTTTTCCAAACAACACTGTAATTATTTTTGCAGCCAGACGATGTTTCTTGCCTAATTTATAGTAAAGAATAGTAACAGCCACCACGTCTCTATTCTCACTATCAATTAGACAGTTTAAATGAATCATGCTTTTACACTAACAGCTTTTCTTTCCACCTTTTTATTTGTCATGCCACATTTGTTTATGGATCCTCCACTTCAGGGCAAGGGGTTTGTAGAAACTCGACTGGAGCAGGTGAGAGGGAGAGAAGAAGTCTTTGATAATATGTTCAAGTGTGTTCTTGTGTTGGTGAATTGGTGACTGAAACTGTGAAAGTGTTTTGTGTTCTGTTGTTAACTAAATATTATACAGAAATTAAGTGAGTTGGATTTGTGGATGGCGTACAAACTCTGTGACAAATCTTATGCATTTAAATAAGGTTTTGGGGTGTCTGGGTCTCTTTCCGTATAAAATCTGCTAAGCCTAAGCCTTTCAGAAGTGGCTTGAATAAATTGTGGTAATGAAGACTTCACAAACATAGCTTACATAATCTATGAATTAATTCTTGATTTAAAAAACAATTCCTTACCAAATTGAACTTGGACTTAATGGTTTAGGCAAATGACTGTCGCAGTAGTAGCTCAATGATACTGTACAATAAAAACAATTCCAATCTCAATACTGTCTGGCCAAATTGGATAGTTTGAATTGTTCAGTGTATTGTAAAGTGTATGTGTCCAACAGAGGTACTCTGCCGAGTCTCTGCGGAGCATCACCACGGAGGTGCTGAAGGTGCTGAACGCCACAGAGCAGCTTCTCCGGGACACACAGGGTCAGGACGTTCCCTCTGCCCCCTCCACGCCTCTGTCCCCAAATCTGGACCAGCAGCTCTGCCGACTCGAGGAAAATGTGAGCCCTGATTCTTCCCTGAGACGCAGCTCTATTTCTGCTCATGGATTTGTGAAAAATGTTCAATATAATGGGAGACACTACAGGCAGTTATTTCCAGATTTTGATCCAGTTTTCTGTCTAAAAATACAGTTGTGGCCAAAAGTTTACATGCCCTGGCAGCATGTCAGGGGATGTGAACTTATGCATTTCATAGAATATGAATGATAACACAAAAACCTTTATTTCACTCATGGTTGGTGGTTGCCTGAAGCCATTTATCTTCAAAAAATGGTTTGTTTACGCTTTTCAAATAGAAATTAGCCAAATGTCTCTGATTAAAAGTTTACATATTATGCATCTTGAAATTTTGAGGGTCCTGTATTTTAGCTGAAGTGAGTTTTTCTTTGCTCCTGAACAATTTTCCTGCAGTTGTTGAAGATCGTGTCAACGTTAGATCAGGGACATTTGAGTAGTTTCTGTTTCATTATGATTTCAAAAGAGTAAATTCAGTTCTTTGGCAATAAATGGCGTTGCACAACCACTAAGCTTGAGAGGAAAAAATATTTTTGTGTTGTTATTCATATTCTATGAAAAATAGCCAAAAGATTAAAAGGGTATGTAAACTTTTGAGCACAACAGTATGTAGTTTCACCTGGAAAAAAATAATTATCTAATCTTTACAATAAGGAGTGTAATTATTCACGGATTTCTCCATAGAACTATATGGGAAATTGTAACTTCAATGACCATTTTCACAAAATGCATTTTTCTCATTGTAGTAGGAGCCACTTTAGCTGCTCCTACAGACTTCAAACTTCCTAGTCTTGGAATTTACAATATTTTGAAGGTTTGTTCAGAGGGATTTTTAAGCCTGATCTTTTTACAAATTTATTCACTAACTAGTTTTTGAAAAACTAAATATATCCAAAATCCGCTCTGAAGAAATCTTTGTAACTAATATATAAACAATATAAAACCTAGCTCTAGCCATTATTAAGATTGTCCTTATTTATATTCAGCAAAAGTTTAATATTGACAGTCAGATCAGTCCATTAGAATAGTTTTCCCTGTTCACCTGCAGTGTTATGTCAAGTTAAATGTCAGTATCTCCCTGCACCTGCTCAGATTTACATGGCGGCCGGCTCCGTGTACAGTCTGGAGGCAGAGCTGGACGAGTTGGAGGAGTGTTCTCGGGCCGTGTCCAGCTCCATGTCCCACTCAGAGCTGTGCTTCCTGGAGGAGCAGGTGGCCACGGCTGCAGCTAAAGTCCAACAGTCTGAGATACAGGTGACACACTTTACCCTTTACTCCGATGGTTTGATTCAAGACAATTAATATTAATTAATGAATACATTTGCCAGCACATTTTGACATATTTTTGTCCCCCCCGAAATATCGAGATACAAGTTTTTGTTAAAAATGCCCACCCCTACATTTTTTAAATTCTATCTTTTGAAAAACTATGAACTTGACATTAATAAAACAGTTTTTTTGGACATGATTTCAGCTTTATAGGTTTATTCAATACTTAAATCAACAATGAGCAACAAAACACAGTATTTTACATTATTTTCAGCAGATTTCAGGTGAGCGATATCATATAGTTTATAATGAATGTTTTAATGTAGGAGGCAGCCTGTGGTCACTGAGTGATGGTCACTCCAGTTCAGAACCACTGATCTAATCTAGTAGTTCTGCTTAGACTAGTCCCAGCTCTAACATTAACTGAATGTCTCTTCCCGCTCTTTAACATCTGTTGTGCCATACTGTCCTGTCCAAACAAGTCCACATTCTTTCAATGTATGGAAGAGAAAAGCAGCCTGGTACAACCCAGCTGCACTTGCAAAATCATTACACTGCAAAAAGTGATCTCTTCATAAGTTACATTTGCTTGAATTGTGAATATTTGGCCGTATTGAGTATTTTTGATTTGCAAAGTAAAATTATCTGCCAATGAAATGAGTGTTCTTGCAATAATTCTTAATTTTTATATTAAGAAAAAACAACTACAGTACTTGCACTTAGAGCGAGATACTAAATCTAAATGATATGCTTTTTGTTGCATTAAGTGTAAAAATACTTGGCAAGTCAACATACTCAAAATAAAGTCAAATATTCTGAATTCAAGCTAATTTAACTCCTCGAGATCACTTTCTGCAGTGTGACACTGAGTTACTATAGAAACTGGAAGGATTTGTACCATTTTCTCAAAAATTCAATAAGTAAAGTGATTCCATGTTTATGTTGCAGATCTCTGATATCTCGGCCAGAATCGCTGCTTTGAAAAGTGCGGGCCTCAACGTGGACTCTCCCCCGACTCTGACCAAACCCAGAGCTGCACCAACAAGGGTACAAACTTTACATATTACATATGTGGAACATTTGATTTACATTAATGCATTATTAAACTAACGACACAAACATGTAAACTAATGTTTCAGACCATGACTCTGGATGGATCCAGGCAGCAGAGGCGACTGTTGCCTGCTCCTCCCACTAAAGGTAAAACCACACTGAAGATTACACACGGAAAGAAAGGATTTAAGTTTCTAAAATGTGTGGATCGCTTTTCTGAGAACAATTTAAATCTTTGTTTTCACCTTTAGACCAGAAACCAAAAACTAAACTAGACAAAACTTAATTTGAGAAAACGGCCTGTGTTCCACCAGCCCCACACTTTCCACAGGGTTTCAGCGGGCATTAAAAGTCATTGAACAAATTGTGTCAAAAATAAATCCTTGAATGGCATTAAAAAGCATTAAATAGAATTCAAACTGGCATTAAATCAAAATAATGACATTGTTCAACTGATTGTCCTGCAGAAGTTGATATTAAATATGCACTGATTTGTGGCTTTATCTGGGCATTAAAAAGTATTAAAAGTCATTAAATGAATTGTGTGAAAAATAAGGCCAAAAAATGTCATTAAAAAGCATTAAATAGAATTCAAACTGGCATTAAATCAAACATTCTTGGAAAATAAAGACATTGTTCAATTAGTTTTACTGCAGAAGTTTGGCAAAAATCCAAAAATAGGGTCTAGACTGCTGTTTGGAAAGAAATTATACATTATTTCTGTTCAAAAGTTGTCAGTTGTATCAAAATTTGTATATTCAATATGGAAATTAATATTAAATACGCACCAATTTGTGTTAAGAATGTACAATTTGGGCATTAAAAAGCATTACATTTGACTTGCTGCTACCGGCATAAACCCTGGTATGAGAGGACAGAGGAGTGCCTCGGTTCTTTGTTTTTCTCTTAAATTTCTAAAACCATTTCATCATGAACATGAATTTTGAACCCCATTTCACAAATTGCAGGCTCACTTTTTTGGGGTCAGTCACAGAAATGCAAGAAAGTAGCCTGTGAACAAATGAAATTAACAAAAATGATTTATATTTAGATGAACAGTATCATTTCACACAAATAACAAAACAAATTTCATTCCACTACTCGGAAATAATCAGGTATAGTGCCTTTAAATTTGTGTTTTAGACATTTAAATTAGCTGACAATGCCCTCTTTTTTCATGCTAGTTTGCTACTACAATTCGCTGAACATTATAAACAGGGCGGGCATGGTAATAACACATGATTAAGCAGGTGTTACAACCCACCCCTCTAGTGGGGAGAGTTGCTGGTTTGACACCTTCTCATGTGTTTGTGTTGCGATTATAGGAATCTTATGAGCAGAACAAATGTAGGTGTTTTGTGTAAAGGTCAAACGATCAGTGAGTTCCAATCATCCTGCCCCGCTGTAGAGGAGGGTACATTTAAACCTTCTGTGTCTCTTCTCAGATGCCAAGGAAACCTGAAGTGTTGATGTAAAATCCTCCGTGCCTTCACTGTCCACGCCACAGATAAGTGGCATTAGCACATGTGGTCTCTGACTGAAAAAACAAAGACTGTTTGGTTTGTAAATGACTTTTGCTGCTTCATCTTCAGAGAATCACAATGAAAATAAAAAGCAACAACGACCAACTTGTATCAGAAAGAAGCAAGACTGTTTTGTTTTGTACATTTTAGAATAACTGGTTTTGGGTTAATCCGTTTCAGTGGTGGAAAGTAACAACTACAAGTAAAAAGTACAAATTATAGGTACTTTTACTTAAGTACATTTTATGATGAATACTTTTTACTTCACTACATTTCAGAGCCTGTATCTGTACTTTCTACTGCACTACATTTTTAAATTTGGTTAAAAGTATTTTATTTTACAGTAAGTGACAAACTGGTTTAGTCCCAATTTAGACTTGGTTTATTGGTTTACTCCTTTAGACTTTGTTCAGATCTGGTTTAGACATGTTTTTGACCTGAGTTAGTGGTTTACTCGTTTATACCTGGTTTGATTCACATTTTTAAAAATCCTGCACATTAAACTCTTAAATACTTGTACTTTTAACTTATAAAATTTTACAATGAATACTTTTATTTAAGT